>CM071935.1:58275481-58527374 GCA_016081115.2 Rehmannia glutinosa | reverse complement strand
GAGATGGAGAAGATGGAGAGGCACCAGGTCTCACCGACGAGGTGGATAACCAGACGCAAATCTTACCGGGCTGACCGATCTGAGGAATAATTGTCGAGGATCGAGGAATGGTGGCAACAACAAAGAAACAATGCGCGTAGAACAAGCTCGATATTTGAGACATTGTTGAATAAATTGCTAGTCCGCGAGGTGAGAATGCTGATATGAAGACAAGAATGCAAGAGAACATCGACAGAATGCATGAGTCTCACAACACGAGAGATATAGTTGTTGCGTGAATTTCATAAGAAAGAGCTTCGGGTAGAGGAGAACATGGGACGAAGTTCGACCTCCTCATGGTCGAAATGAAGTTGGTAACAACCAATCCAACGCCACCCGCTCGAATTCCATGCAAAGATACCCGCAGCCAGATTAAGCATAACTCACCTATCAGCCGCTTAGACTTCATGCTTGCTAGCTTGTTTCGGTTCCTCTCTCCTTTGATGATGCCAAAAAGGGGAAAGGATCCGGAAGTTTAAAAGAGGGCGCATGCGTGAAGGGAAAGACAGGATGAAGAATGCAGGAAGAGAGAAGAAAGGAAAATCTGTTGAGGGGGAAGGTTTGAAAGATATGACCTTGATGATTGCAAAACCCCCAACAAGGTCTTGTCACAAATGATATCATCAAGAAACTCCCGATGATCGCGCTCCAACATCCTGCAGCCATGGCCGAAACGAGGTAAAGATAGTTGAAGTAGGGATGAAGGAGGTGGAAGGAAATATGGATGCCGAGTTATGGATATTCTCAAACAAAGATGGAGGCATTCCAACATGCGAGACACCTATGCCATTTCGGACGTTGGAACCGAGCCAAGATCTGCTGATGAATTCAAGACGCCGCATCCGAGGGTTACTTCGCAAATATGTCCATGGCTCAAGCTCGGGATTTGTATTTGGGAAAAAGGCCTCAAGCTATGTGAAGAAGCCGACAGCAATGTACACACTCTCTGGGTCACTCGGGAAAAAGATGCCCCAAGACAATACACGCCCAGAGGCGGAGGAATAAGAAGGAGGAGGAAGAGGTTTGGACACAGACCTCCGCCCAAAAACATTGAGTATATAGATCCAGGCAAGAAAGGATGGATCTATTGGGTGGATTCGACGATTAGCCAACCCGCAAGTGGCTAAGAACAATGCCGAGTATGTGAAGAGGATCAAGAGGAAAATAGAAGACAAACTCAATTTTGTGGGAGGAAAGACAAGAAAGAAAAAGAAGAGATGAAGTCGCGAGGAAAGGCTTATGAGAAAAAAGGCTGGGCAAGAAGAAAAGAAAAGAAAATGGTCAAGATGACAGAGTCAAGAAGAGGAAAAAGAGGAAGAAGCGAGAAGGAGATGAAGTGTTCTTTGTCCACCCCTTCATGTACTTTACTATGTAAATGCATTTTTATGTAAGTCTTACATTCATCGAATAAAATTGTATAATTATATACTTGCGTAGATATAGAATAACACGGTTACCTTAAGATCTGTTTAAGCTCTGATACACTCTGTAAACAGCTGTATAAAGAACAAGAATGTTATGATCAATAAAAGATTGATTCTACGCATACATTCCGTGATTCTACATTATCCATGTGACGTATCTTTCTTTGTTTAATTATTGTATGAATGTTTTAAGTTTTGGCATCATCAAAAAGGGGAAATTGTTGGGTAATTAATTTTTAGATTTTGATGAATGCCATGTAAAACTTAGAATAGAAAGTTGGCACCCCATTTTTGTTGTAAATTGCATTGTAATAGATAGGGCTGGTCGAGTGAGTTAAGTCACTATGCCTCGAACATGCAAGAAGTCAATTTGGAGACTAAAAGGAAGATTCCATTGTGAGGCGGTGAGTGTGGCAAAGAAGAAGACAGAAGGGAATCAAGGTGCAAAGGTGGTGAGATGCAGTTGAGTGAAGTGTCGGTCAAGTCAACTCAAGATAGCCAAGTCTCAAGTTGAAGTGACGGATGAGTCATCCGATGATTGGAAGTCGACTCAAGTCACCTGGGGAAGTCAAGGAAATGTCAATAAGTCGAGGCAACTAAAAGAGATCCGTTGCCGTAAGTCAAGAGAATTACTTAAACAAGTAATACTTCCATATCTTTGCCTTTCTTAAAGTGCTCGATCCGAGAAGCGTGCAAAAGGAATAAACCAATGGGAAGCACTACACTTGTGTCGAACTACGAAAAGTCGAAGAATCATTCATACGAGGAAATGTCAATTCCAAGGACTTCAACAAGTCAAGCCAGCGACCCACAAGTTTCTTTTGAAAATTTGCCTATCTCTTCAATGGGTAAATTTTCAAAAGAACACTATAAAAGGTCGAGGATTTTATTTGAGAAAAGGTTACCCTTGTTACCCGGAACTTTCAAGCTATTATTCAAACTATAACCTACTCAAATCATTCAAGTTCAATCCTCAAGCCTACATTACGTAAGAAATCAATCCAACACTCAAATGTGAAGGAAAGACGACTTCAATCGGTTGAAGAGGATACATTTGAAGAATCAAGAGGTCTACATTCCACGGAGGATTGTAGAAGGGTTCAAGGTCGAACCAGTCTCAAGTTTTTGGAGGGCTTCGTGATCAAATCCAAGAAGCTTGAGCAAGTGAGCTGTAGTAGCAAGACAATTTTGCTGTGAAGAAGAAGCTAAGTCGCACGAGAAGCGGTTTGTGTGACCAAGGCATCTCGGATCGAGTCCTAAAGGATCAAGTCACCGTGTGTGATCAAAACTTGCATTTGGACTGACACGCTTTGTATCTTGATCAATACTTAGTGGATTTCTCCAGGAGTTGGAGAAGAGAGGATTAGAAGAATTACCCCATCTTGAACCTCTATAAAATTTATCAGTGTCATTTATATTTCAGCACTTTAATTTTTGCACATTATTTCAATATTTGCTGATAAATTTGTTATCCAATTGATAATCAACAAAGTGCTAAAACCAAGTATTAAAACATACTTTAACAAAATTCAAGGGTGTTAAGTCTTCCGCTGAAAACATATCACAGTCAAGTTAAGTCTTTAGTTAAAAAGCAAGTGAGTTATTCTATCAACGGCTCGAGTCAGTCATGTTGAGTGACTAACTCTATTTGATTAACTAACTTATCCATCAAGGACTCATTTGTGAAGTATTAACTCGAACGTTTTAAAAGGACTAAATCGAAAAGTTGGTAAGGTTTATTCAACCCCCCCCCCCTTCTAAACCTTACACTCACACCCCTTGGGACCTACAATTCTAAACGAGGAAAAACGGGACAATCATGGAGATCGCCATGATTGACGACAAACATGGCAAAGCCTGACGACGACTCTCAGTGAATTCCTGTGAGAAAACCCTAGGACTCCTATCATTTTCGTTTTAAATCAGCCTTTCAAGTTTCTTTGACCAACAAAGGTAAACTAATTCATGCAATTGTATTTTACGGTTAGTAAATATATGTATGTGTTTTTGTAGGAAGGTGTAGCTTGAAGACTCCTATTTTCGTCAGGACTCTACAAGGAATCCTAAAAAGCAATTATAAAAGAAAGACTTAACCCTAAAGTCGGAGAGAATTTTATCAAGGTGAAGATATAATACACTTGGGAGAGAAAAATACACATCAAAGACTGAAAATAAACAACACAATGAAGAACAACACAAGACTTCTACCAACATGCTAAACAAAAAAAGCTGAGAACATATAAGCTAAAGGCTTAGCCTTTTCAACATAGCTTAAAAATTCCCTCTGTCAAGATAAATCATTAGCCTCAAAGCTCAATGTATTCAAAGAGCAATATAACACAACTTATAACTTAAAGATCTTCTTCACCATTGTGAGCTTTTTCTATGAGATTTTCAAAAACTAAAAAAGCTTAAAAGCTCCCCCCAGTCAAAATTAATTTATTAGAATCAAAGTACAACAATTTTAGGAGTTAAGAACAATATACCATTTACCAAAAACGCTCTAGCTTTTTCAAACAAGCTTTTTTCTATGAGTTTTTTCTAGCTCATTTGCTTTACCATATAGAATATGAGCTCATGAAATATTTATTCCCCTTTGGAATCATCAAAAGACCATTAGCATAATAGAAACAACACAAATATATATAAATCAAAGTAGCGGATAAAAGTAAAACCATGCCATTATCCAAAAAAAGAAGTTAAACAATAATTTAAGAGTAATAAGAGGCAAAAACCTAAATAAAACATAAGAGATCATTCTTCGTCCGACAAGAAGCAAGCGAAGGGGAGGAGTTCCTTGATGAATTTTTTTAGTTTTCTTACTGACTTCTTTAGTTTATTGTTTTCTTGCTTGAGATCCTCCTGGATTTGCTTCAGAGCCTCATGACGGAGTTTAAGAGCATCTAGATCGGATTGATACCTATGGGAAATTTCATCAAATTGTTCATAAATGTCACGCCTACCACTATCATCACTATGATCACTTGCGCCGGTATTATCCTCCGAAGCACCGTGATCACCACCTGCCGCCAATATCTCCGCTTCTAAATCATCAAAAATATCATCCAGAAGATGAGAAGATGAGGCTTGAGAACAACCCTTTGCTGACTTTGTAGGACGCCTTACCATGTTCCGCATTATCATTGTTAAAGTCATTATGAATTACTTTGAATTTAGCTCGGCCGGCGGAAGTCCGTATTGGAGAAGAAATTTACGTATCAAGTTTCCCAAAGCAAATTTCTTCATCCCCAAAGTGATAGCATCAATCAAACACTTTGAATAAATATTGCCCCATAATTCACCAACTCGCCCTTCTTAAGCTTGTAAGTCAACAAATAATCCGAATTGCTAGGTAACTTCACGATTTACCACAAATACAATATGACATAATAAGAGATATAATTTGAAGCTCATCCGTCATAGATTGTGTTATAAATGACGACATTACACCCAAAAATGTCTTAACCTCATTCAAGGACACCATAACTTCTCATTGTCCCAATGAATACAAGAAACATAATCTCATCCTCATTCTTTAACACCCAACAAACGACAAATATTATTCGGGGTCCAACAAAAATAACACCCCTTAACAAACGAATTAAAGCCAGGCTTTTCCTCAACATCAAATTCAATCCACATATCTTCATAAAAATACTTCATTCTGAAGTTTGATTCTCTTTTAACAGAAACAATAGCGGTTAAGCTTCCTTGGTTGATGAAGATAGTTCAAAATGAGAAGAGACAAACCATTATCAAGATACGGTCTGATGGAGGAACTAAGTTTGTCAATATGATTAAAACTCAGGATTGCATGGAGAATTGTATTGCTCATGAGTTATCACCGCAAGAACTCATCGAGAGAATGGAGTGGTGAAAGAAGGAACCGAACCTCATACATAACAAATAAATACATCCAACCTTGGTACGACCAATTTGTTTATTTCCCAACTCCAAATCCTTAAAATACATCTCGGCAAATTTATGAATAAATAATTAATTTTGACCCAAACGGAGTATAAATAGAGACGAGGCGGCCCCAAATGAAGACACACTAATTTTTGCCCTAGAAAGCAGAGAAAGAGAAACCTTCTACCGGAGGATTGGAGAGATTGATCGAGGTCACAACCACGCGCTTGAGGATTGAAGATAGATCGAGAGATCATCGACATCCCTGAGTTTTCTCATTCCATCGTATCATTTACTTTAGATTAGTTAGGTTGAATTTGAATAATTTGTCTATGAATTATTTATTTCCCATGTCTGGCTAAACATCTTGTGATTCCCGGGTTTGGGAATAGGTTAATGGATACTTTTGTTTGATAGTTAATTGCAATTGAAGTTATTATATTCAAACCCTATTCGAGTACTTTGTTTTAATTCTTGTTTTATCAAAAGGCCTTTGGTTTAACTTGTTTTGATGTATTGATTCATAACTCGAGAGATGAGTTTCAATACTAGATCTTTGAGTATGAATATTTGCAAGATTGAGAAGTCTGTGAATATTTGTGAGGATATTTGATCTTTTGTGCTTTTGGGAGTTGAATATCTTTGGTTGAGTAGAGATGCTAGCATAGATTATCCAATCAACGTTTTTACATACATCTCGAGAGATAGGGTAAAATACTTTTCGTGATTGTCTTATAGGGAAGAATAATAATAACTTTGGTTGTGATTAATCTGATAACAAAAGAGGATGTTAACTGAAACCATAGCCCTAGAATCCATTCATCTCCTTGATCTTTCAATCAATCTTTACTTTGTTTTTAAGAATAAATTCTTGTCTTAGTTCTACAAAACCAAATCACTCAATTTCGACCGTCTAGATAAAAATAAGACTATTACAATCCCAATACTTAGTACATTAATTATTAGTCTTTGTGGATTCAACCTTGCTAACCCTATTCTATAAACTACACCGTACACTTGCGGCGAAGCTAAAAATAAGGCGAACAAGTTTTTGGCACCATTGCCGGGGACTAATTAAATTTTAGAATTATTTTTAATTTAGACATTTTTCTTTCCTTTTATTTGTTGTTTAATTTTACTCTTACTGTGTTTGACTTGTTTTCTTTAGTTGGTTCAGGTAGTGCATGAATATTCGCTCGAAACAAAGAGAATTAGCACCGTTTATACCAGAGGTTGAGGCTTTTGCTAGGCGAATTAGTGCGGCTACGAAATGGGCAGAAAGACAGCAAGATCGGGTTATGGAGGACGTGGAAGAGAACAACGGGGGTAATAACGGAGTCAACAACGGAGGTGACAATGGGGCCAACAAGGTCATTAATGAGTTACCAGTACCAGACTTTCCGACAGTCCAACAGTAAGCGATTCGTGATTACTTTCGCCCACAGACAAATCGCAACTATGGTGGAATTTCCAATGTCCCAATTAATGCGAATAATTTTGAGCTGAAGCCAGCACTGATCTCGATGGTGCAGCAGAATTAGTTTGGTGGTTTTTCGTCAGAGGATCCCAATTCTCATCTTGCGAACTTCATGCAGATTTGCAACACAATCAAGATGAATGGGGTGACTGATGATGATATACGTTTGCGCCTATTCCCTCTCTCTTTAAGGGATAAGGCTAGAAACTGGCTAGGCACACTAACTCAGGGGAGTGTGAATACTTAGGACGAGTTGAGTCAGAAATTCTTGTTTAAATACTTCCCACCAAGTAAGACACTACAACTCAAAAGTGGGATCACGCGATTCGAGCGGTTTGATTCGAGCCACCGTATGAGGCCCGGGAGAGATTAGGGATTAATTGAGGAGGTGCCCGCACACGGATTTCCGGAGGATCGTGACTTTGCTTCTTTTTATAACAAGGTTGATGGGACAGACTAGGTCATTTGTGGATGCCGCGGGGAGAGGTGCGTTACTGGCTAAATTTCCACAAGATGCATTCAACTTGTTGGAAGAGATGGCAATGAATAGCTATCAGTGGCCCTCCGAGAGGACTAATGTGAAAAGGGTAGACAAAGTCACTGATTCGGACCCAATTAAGGCATTGACGGCTCAGATGACTGCGTTGACAAATTAGTTGAGTGTATTGACGAAGGGGACTGATGGAAATGCGGGTGCAAGTAATGGGGGAGTTCCTCTAGATCCCATGGAGAAAGCAAATTATTTCAATAACCGAATTCAAAAATTACCGGAACAATCGACTCTACTCATTACCGCCCGGGTTTGAGGAATCATGAAAACTTCTCCTACGCAAATACGAAGAATGTGATACAACCACCACTGGGGTTTCATGTGATAAATGGTATCATTAATGTTGAGGCTAAGCCATCTATGGAGGATATTTTCACCTCGTTTATGAATGAGACGAGGAACCGATTTAATAAGGATGGGATGAAGCTAGATAAAATTGAAAATCATGTCACTCAATTGGCCAACACCATGGGGTCCCAAATGAAAAATCTTGAAACCCAAATTGACCATTTAGCTACGATTGTTGATGGGAATCATCAGAAAGGCCAGTTTTTGAGCAACACTGAGGTTAATCCAAAGGAGCAGTGTAAAGCCATTCGTCTGAGGATTGGAACGGAATACGAGGGGACGAGAATGCTGGAAATTCTGAAGATATGCAGGGGTGCACGGCCCGTGCGCCACCACACGGCCAGGTTGTGCGTCTTACAAAGACAGCAGCTATTGTTCCGGGAGACGTGGAAACTGAAGCAAATGGCGATGTTGAGTCCGAAGAAGGAGTCGAGGACCATATTGTTGAACAAAAAGGGGCGAATAAGCTTAAATATTCCTCTAACCCTGATTTTTCTAAACTTACTACTCCCTTTCCTTTTCCCCAACGATTTCAAAAGAAAAAGTTAGATTCGCAATTTGCAAAGTTCTTGGATATATTTAAGAAACTGCATATTAACATACCTTTTGCAGACGCATTGGAGCAGATGCCCAATTACGCTAAATTTTTAAAGGATGTTATGTCCAAGAAAAGAAAGATGACTAGTTTCGAGACAGTCAATCTGACCGAGGAGTGCAGTGCAATAATCCAGAGGAAACTACTGTAGAAACTGAAAGATCCGGGGAGTTTCACTGTCCCTTGTGCAATTGGTGGTGTTTTCTTTAATAAAGCACTTTGTGATCTAGGAGCAAGTATTAACTTAATACCCTTGTCTATTTTCAGGACGCTTGGACTAGGAGAGGTGAAGCCATCTACGGTCACTTTACAACTTGCGGATCGATCACTCACATATCCGAAGGGAATCATCGAGGATGTGCTAATGAAAGCCAATAAATTCATATTCCCTGTGGATTTCTTAGTGTTGGACATGGTGGAAGATCGCGACGTTCCTTTGATATTTGGGCGTCCATTCCTGGCTACTGGGAAGGCCTTGATAGAAGTGCAAAAGAGAGAACTCACATTACGGGTTAATGATGAGCATGTTTTATTTTCTATCTATAAGGTAATACAATTTCATAATGGTGTTGAGAACTGTAATTTCATAGACGTAGTTGAATCTTGCATTGATGAGTTCGTAGATCATACATTGTCTAAGGATGATTTAGAGTTTGGTTTGACACATTCGTGTTTGACGTCAAGTATGATGCTTGATTTCGATAATCAAGACTTGTATGACTATGTTTGTGCTTTAGATAATATGCAGGAGCTACTGAGAAGCGCGAGAGGCGCACATACGAAGAAAAATGTTTGGGAGTCAGTTCTGCAGGGGCCACGACCCGTGCTTCGGAGCATGCCCTGGTCGTGCGCATGGCCAAAGCGAAGGATGAAAAACCTGAAGACCGCACGGCCCGTGCGTCTTAGCACGGGCATGTCGTGCGTGAGGCCAAAGAGAATAACACAATAACTGAAGAACACACGGCTCGTGCGTCTGAGCATGGACAGCTCGTGCGTGAACCTGAAGAGCTCGTTTCGAACCCAAAACTCAAGCCATTACCCGAGCATCTCAAATACGCATTTCTTGGAGCAAATAACACGAATCCGGTAATCGCATCATCCCTTTTAACTTCAGCTCAGCTTGATAAATTGCTTAGGTGTTGAGAAAACATAAGTCTGCAATAGGTTGGTCAATTTCTGATTTAAAGGCATAAGTCCATCGATTGTCATGCATAAAATTAGAATGGGCGATGTATATAAACCTTCAGTGCAGAATCAAAGAAAATTGAACCCTATAATGCAAGAGGTTGTTAAGAAAGAGGTTTTAAAATGGTTAGATGCTGGAATTGTGTTTGCTATTTCTGATAGTTCTTGGGTGAGTCCGGTACAAGTGGTACCAAAGAAAGGGGGGATGACTGTAGTTAGAAACG
Organism: Rehmannia glutinosa; assembly: GCA_016081115.2. Taxonomy (NCBI): domain Eukaryota; kingdom Viridiplantae; phylum Streptophyta; class Magnoliopsida; order Lamiales; family Orobanchaceae; genus Rehmannia; species Rehmannia glutinosa. The sequence goes on along the minus strand of CM071935.1, from coordinate 58,517,623 downwards.
AGAATGATGAACTTATTGTGACTAGGATAGTTACTGGGTGGCGTATATGTATTGATTATAGGAAATTGTATGATGCCACTCGTAAAGATCACTTTCCCCTTCCCTTTATTGATATGATGTTAGATCGCTTGGCGGGATTTGATTATTACTGTTTTCTCGATGGTTATTATGGGTACAACCAGATCATGATTGCACCGAAAGACCAAGAGAAGACGACATTTACATGTCCCTACGGTACGTTTGCATTTCGCTGAATGCCATTCGGACTATGTAATGTGCCCGCGACTTTTCAGCAATGTATGATGGCTATATTTCATGATTTTATTGAGAAAATAATGGAGGTATTCATGGATGTTTTTTCTATTTTCGGAGATTCTTTTGATCATTGTCTTGATAATCTTTCTCTAGTGTTGCAGAGATGAGAGGAAACTAACCTTGTTTTGAATTGGGAGAAGTGCCATTTTATGGTACGAGATGGCATTGTTTTAGGCCACAGAGTTTCTTTTGCAGGTTTAGAAGTGGACAGAGCAAAGATTGTCGCGATTGAGAAACTCCCAACTCCAACAAATGAGAAGGCCATTAGAAGCTTCTTGGGGCACACCGGATTCTATAGAAGGTTTATTCGTGACTTTTCTAAAATCACCAAACCTTTGAGTCAGTTATTAGAAAAAGATATTGCTTTCAATTTTTCCCATGATTGTTTATAGGCATTTGAGATTCTGAAAAAGGTTTTGGTGACAGCATTAATTCTTGTTGTTCCGGATTGAGTCACCCTTTGAGTGATGTGTGATGCCAGTGACTTTGCAGTTGGGACTGGTCCGGGTTAGAAAAGAGATAAGTTGTTCGAGAGACATCTACTATGCGAAAGCGAGAACATTAGACGATTGCCCGTGAGAACTATACCACCACCGAGAAGGAAATCTTTGGGCAATCGTTTTTTGCTTTCGATAAGTTCCGATCTTACTTGATTGGAACTAAGACGATAGTCCACACAGACCATGCGGCGATCAAATATCTATTCGACAAGAAGGATGCCAAACCAAGACTGATTCGGTGGATCTTTTTGTTGCAAGAGTTTGATGTGGAAATCCGAGATAGGAAGGGTTGTGAGAATGTGGTAGCAGACCACTTGTCCAGGTTGGAGTACAAGAAGGATGAGAAAGAGGGCACAGGTGTAATCAAGGAGAAGTTCCCCGATGAGCAGCTCTTAATATTACAGGCTAAATTCCCATGGTATGCAGATTTTGTGAATTATTTGGTAGCGAGAGTCATGCCTCCGGATTTATCTTCCTATCAAAAGAAGAATTTCCTCCATGACGTCAAGTTCTATATGTGGGACGACCCCTTGCTCTTTAAGAGGTGCGCAGACACAATCATCAGAAGATGTGTACCTCAAGAAGAGTGGGAGGGAGTTCTACAACAGTGCCATTATTCACCTTTCGGGGGACACTTCGGTCCGACACGCACTGTGGCAAAGGTATTGCAGAGTGGGTTATACTCGCCCACTTTGTCTAATGATTGCTATCTATATGTGCAGCAGTGTGATAGATGCTAGCGGATGGGGAATATTTTGAGACGACATGAGATGCCCATGACCAATGTGATGGAAGTCGAGCTCTTTGATGTGTGGGGAATTGCCTTTATGGGTCCCTTTCCATCATCTTCGGGTTATCAGTACATTCTACTTGCAGTGGAGTATGTATCTCGATGGGTTGAGGCAATTCCAGCACAAACGAATGATGCGCGAGTAGTAATGAAGTTCCTAAAGAAAAATATATTCACTCGGTTTGGAACCCCGAGAGCTTTGCTTAGCGATGGGGGTCACACTTTGTGAATAAATTGATGAGCAATCTAGTTGTAAAGTACGGGGTCAAGCACAAGCTGGCATTAGCATATCATCCGCAAGCAAACGGGCAAGAGAGGTAGCCAATCGCGAGATTAAGTAAATCTTAGAAAAGACAGTGAATATAAATCACAAGGATTGGGCTATGAAGCTAGATGACGCATTATAGGCATATCGGACTGCATACAAGACACCTATGGGAACATCGCCTTATCAGTTGGTATTTGGAAAATCGTGTCACTTGCCCATGGAATTAGAGCACAAGGCGTTTTGGGTTGTAAAAAGGTTAAATTTTGACTTCAAATCAGCGGGTGAGAAAAGGCTTTTGCATTTGAATGGGATGGAGGAATTCCGAGACGAAGCCTACGAGAATTCCCGGATTTACAAGGAATGCACCAAGAGATGGCATGATCGAATGATAAAGAAAAGAGAGTTTTTACCAGGTGAACAAGTTCTTTTGTTCGACTCGCGTCTTAAACTCTTTCAGGAAAAACTCAAGTCACGATGGGTGGTAGTTTGTGATTAAAAAGATGTTGAATCCTCCAAGAATAGTGGAATTGTTGACCCGGGATGGGGAGACGTTTATGGTAAATGGCCAGAGGATCAAGCACTATTTTCATAGAGATTAAAAAGAAGAGGTGACACGCCTCACTTTGCGAGAACCATGATCGAGTATACAGGCGTCAAGCTATAGACGTTAAATTTAGCACTTGTTGGGAGGCAACCCAACGGTTTGTGGTATTAATTTTTGTTTTTTTTCCTTTGATAGTTGGGATTTTATTACTTTTCTTAAAAAAAAACTAGAAATTTTGGAGTTTTAAATGACGGCATCCTCGCACGGGCAAGGCGTGCGCCATGCGCCACGGCACGCCCGTGCGTTCCGAGGATGAGGAGTGAGCTCACGGCACTACGCACGAGCGGCGGGCGTGCGCCATGCACACGGCCCATGCGTATTCGCGGATTTTTGATCGAGCCTACGGCACCGCGACGGCCGCCCGTGCGTCTATCGGCCGAGGCGACAATAAGGGCGCAACAGGTTCAATTTTTTCACTTTTAAACATTTTCTCACACACAAAGCACACAAGAGCTCGCGTCCCTCTCAAATTTTTCGATCTTTTCACTTGATTTTCACCAAAAATTCATCCCCCACACTACTCACACACGAATTGAACACTCAAACTTGCTTTGGAGTGAGATTTTGGTTGAAAGGAGCACCTAGGGTTCCAATTTCACCTCTTTCCTAATTTTTGAGAATTCTAGTAAGAACTTCAAGTTTTTTTTTCGAATTTCTTGTAGATTATGGATTAGGGTTCATATATGATGCATGTTTTGATGAATTTGCCATGATTTACTTGAATTATTCTCTAGGGTATTTTATCGAACACCTTGTGGGCTTGATGAATTGAGGTATATGTGGTTGATATAATGATGAATCGTGCATGAGCTTGATTATTTAGGGTGTTAGTGGGTATGATTCTATGCAATTACATCGTTATTTAGGTTTGAGAGCTTAATTGAGATTAAATTGTAGGGAAGAGACATTATGCCTTATTTGATTTGTTTGTATTGAATTCATCTTGTTCTTGTTATACTTGGCATGTTCAGAATCTCACATTTATTTTGCTAGATACAGACTTGAACTAATGCTGACCGAAGGAACCAACAGGGTCGGGGTAGACGCCCGAGGGGAGGCGCAGCCGCACGGCGGGAGGTACATCCAGATAGCCCCGAGGCTTATGGGCTTCTTCTGACTGAGGCTGATGATTTGGAGCGATGGAGTAGGTTGGTCACCCGCTCATTTACACCGACGCGATATGCTGACGATGAGTGTACCCAAGCCCTAAGGATACACGATGATGTTTGGCAACTATTTGAATGGGTTGGGTGGACCGCGTTCATGCAAGGGCAATGGCCAACATATAAGAAACTAGCGCTAGAGTTCCTCAACACACTTGACATTTACCAAAGGACAAGGAGCTCCTAGCCCGTTGAGGTCCGTTTTCGGCTGGGCAATGAGATAAGGCATATATCTATCGCCCAGCTCAATGAAATTTTTGGGGTACCTACTGACGCCCCTTACAAGAACGCAGAGCGCTATAACTAGTATGAATTCTGGCGGTTATTGGTTCAGAAGCCGGAGACCAGCCAAATGCTCTATGAGGAGCGCTCATCTAAGGCCTCATCACTCCAGAACCCCATTTTTTGCTATATCCAAAAGTTCACAGCTCACTCCGTCTTTTGCGACACAATACGGGGTATGCAAGTTCGGGAGCTATACCTACTGTGGTGTATGCTAACCCGTACCCCCTACAACACGGCAGCCCATTTTGTGGAACACGCCGAATATTTGGCCAAGCAGTCCGCTGGTACGAATTGATTGGGGGAATGATCATCCCCATTGCTCGGCATTTTCGTGTCGATTTGAGCGGCTTGGAGCCCATTGAAGGCAGTCGCCGGATTAATATGAATGCCCTACGCCAAATGAAAATCATAACATAAGAAGATAACATGACTCTCTTCCAGCAAAGGATCGGAACTGCCTTCCCACTTCCTAACCCGCAACTCACATCAGTGGTTGATGATTAGACTAATTGGTTGATGAACTCTGAGGTGCATGCCAGAGTCATGGAAGCCATGCTTGCGCGGAAAAGGCAGAGGGTAGCCGGATTGCCCGATGAAGATGAGTTGGCGATTGAGGCGATGGAGTATGACCGGCATGAGAGGGGTTTTGAGCAAGGGTTCCAACAAGGGATGCCCGACAAACCGGAAAGCTCTCACCAAGGTGAGGAGCGTGGGGGGCCATCTTATCATATAGACTATTTGCTCTTGAGGAGAGCATGAGGCAGCACCGGGATGATTTCTGGTATCACTAGGATGAGTTTCGTACCTTCAAGACGGAACAAGAACAAAGATATCAGGCGCAAGAACAACGGAACTGGAGATGCTGTAGATGATGCATCAGATGCAAATGTGGCACATCTCCCAGGGCCACTTTCCGCCGCCACCCCCACAGTGACTCAGGTCCATTCCACACTTTTTCTTGAAATTCTATCTTCTCTTCTATGCGCTATAATTTCATTCAAGTTTGGGGGAAGAGGTAGTTATTTTGATTGAAGGGTGTGGCAAAAAAAACTATTTGCATTCATATAGTTGCATTTAGAGCATGTAGGTTGCATTGCATTAGATGCTTGTTTTCGATTTTAGCACGTTTATTGCTTTCTTAGGTTTTTAGGGAGTGAGTTGACTGCTATTGTGTTGCTTGTTGTGATCTTGGGAGCATTCGTTGAACAGTTTGTGTTGTTTTGAATTGGGTATTGAGCGTGAGTTGATCGGGTTGAGAATATATGATATGGAGCATGTGAATATTGAAATCATGATTGTTATGCTTTGAATTACGCAATTGCAAGCCTGTGAGCTTTGAGCCTTTACTGCTCTTATTATATGCAGTCTTGTTTGTTGATTGAGTGTGTCATTCATATTGATATAAATTCTAGAACTTGCTCTGGTATCTCTGTTGAAGTCACATGTTGTATGCAATTTATGAAAATGATTTTAGGCCATTTTTGTTAAGCATTTCAAGCCTTTTGTCTACCTAATGACATTTAATTTCCCTAGTTAGCCAATTTGAGCATGTTGCCTGATTTTTTGATTGCCACATTTCAAGCCTTAACTTGATATATCTGTTACCCTAAACTTGAGCGTATAACATTGAGTAAGGGGATTGAATAAGGTTGAATAGGAGGATATTGATAAATTAGATAATTGTGTGCATGTTGGATATTGGGAATAAAAGAAGAAAAAGAGGAAAAAGGAGGATTTATACTTACAAAAGAGTCGAAAAAAAATCGATTGTATAAGTGAGTTGGCCGTAAATGAACTTATAGGCTGAGAATTATGATGTAAGGCGAAAGAAAGTGGATTGTACGACAAAATGGAGAAGAGATATGTGATAAGAATAAGAGGTGATTGGGTAGCATGTTTGATTTAAATGACAATATTTGATTGAGAAAAAGATGTGCTTACCAGTCTATACTCTTGAGTTTGAGTCACTTTCTCCATATTTCCCTACCTTAACCAAAGAGCCTTCATTACAACCAAAAGAAAAGTCCTTTCTGATTTATGAATTGCATACAATCGAGTGGCGGAGATGTGAGACGATTTGCAAGCCTATGGTAATTCTTCAACATTGATATAATTTGAGCGAATACACGTCCCTTATTATTCTAGATGAGAGTATACACTTAATCCATGAGAGGCGTGATTCGAAGTATTTGCCATGGCTTTAATTGACTTGTGCTCTATGTTAGATATTCGAAGCTTGGTTGATTTGTTGCTTGACGTTTATGGATATATGACATGAATTGTGAGGTGTTGTTCTTGATTTGCCTTTCATTACTCCCATTTGTGCTTTGTCTTGTTTATAAAGCGTTGACCGGGACTGTCAACAGTTTAAGTTTGGGGGTTTGATTGGTAGGTGTTTTGCATGTATTTTGGGCTTAATTGTAGCTAGAATACATTGATATGCATGCATTACTTGAGTAAAAAGGTTATATTTCTGTAAAGTGGAAAAGGTAATACGCTTTGCTCGTTTTGTAGGAATTAATTGATATTTGAAGCATTTTGGCGACAATTCAGAGCATTGTGGTAAAGGATCGCCAATAATCGAGCTAATGTGTGATGTTTGGAGTTAAATCGAGAAGAAATCAGACGAACCGGGTGAGAAATGGAAAGAAATGAAGAAAACTCAGCTGCAGCAGGTGCGCACGAGCTGGGCGTGCGTCCATAGCACGATCCGTGCGCCACTGCCAAAGTGGACTCAGCCTACAGCACCCCACACGGGATGGTCGTGCATGTAGGGCACGGCCCGTGCGTCCCTTCAGCAAGTGAATTATCCTACGGTACCCATCACGGGCAGGTCGTGCGCGAGGCACATGGCCCGTGCGTCTGTGCGGGAAAAATCGGGTTTGACAGTTCTAATCGAGTTTTGACCCAAACGGAGTATAAATAGAGACGAGGCGGCCCTAAACGAAGACACACTGATTTTTGCCCTAGAAAGCAGAGAAAAGAGCAACCTTCTACCGGAGGATTGGAGAGATTGATCGAGGTCACAACCACGCGCTTGAGGATTGAAGATAGATCGAGAGATCATCGACATCCCCGAGTTTTCTCATTCCATCGTATCATTTACTTTTGATTAGTTAGATATGAATTTGAATAATTTGTCTATGAATTATTTATTTCCCATGTCTGGCTAAATATCTTGTGATTCCTGGGTTTGGGATTAGGTTAATGGATACTTTTGTTTGATAGTTAATTGCAATTGAAGTTATTATTTTCAAACCCTATTCAAGTACTTTGTTTTAATTCTTGTTTTATCAAAAGACCTTTGGTTTAACTTGTTTTGATGTATTGATTCATAATTCGAGAGATGAGTTTCAATACTAGTTCTTTGAGTACTTGACATGAATATTTGCAAGATTGAGAAGTTTGTGAATATTTGTGAGGATATTTGATCTTTTGTGCTTTTGGGAGTTGGATATCTTTTGTTGAGTAGAGATCTTTAGCATAGATAATCCAATCAACGTTTTTACATACATCTCGAGAGAGAGGGTAAAATACTTTTCGTGATTGTCTTATAGGGAAGAATAATAATAACTTTGGTTATGATTAATTTGATAACAAAAGGGGATATTAACTAAAACCATAGCCCTGGAATCCATTCATCTCCTTGATCTTTCAATCAATCTTTACTTTGTCTTTTTAGGATAAATTCTTGTCTTAGTTTTACAAAACCAAATCACTCAATTTCGACCGTCTAGATAAAAATAAGACTATTACAATCCCAATACTTAGTACATTAATTTATTAGTCTCTGTGGATTCGACCTTGCTAACCCTATTCTATAAACTACACCGTACACTTGCCGTGAAGCTAAAAATAAGGCGAACATGTTGTTTTGCCGTGAATTGATGGTTTGAAGACGAATCCTCTCCAACCCTTTTTCACTTTGGGGAAGGATTTTTGCCGGTGAAATTCTTCGGAGGTGCCATATATATGAAAGTCTTTTTCATCCTTGTCGAGTTTGATTCCATTGGAGTTGCAACGGTTCTTCCTTCTACAATTCCAAACATCTTTAGAAGTTCTTTAATATACTTTGATTTTGAGATGTAAATACCTTCTTGGCATTGTTTGATTTGGAGTCCAAGGAAGAAATTGAGTTCTCACATCATGCTCATCTCAAATTCACCTTGCCTTCTTGAAATTTTCTGGCACAAAGATTCATTAGTAGTCTAAAAAATAATATCATCTGCATATATTTGAACTAAGAGGCTATCTTGACCTTGTTCAAAATTAAAAAGAGTTGTATCAACTTTGCCTCTTGTAAAACCGTTTTCTAAAAGAAAAGAACTTAGTATATCATACCATGCATGGGGTGCTTGTTTGAGACCATATAAAGTCTTTTTAAGTTTATAAACATCATTTGGTCTAGAAAATTTTTCAAATCCCATAGGTTGTTTAACATGGACTTCTTCTTGAATAAAACAACTTAGAAAAGTGGATTTAACATCCAATTGGTAAAGTTTAAAATTTTTAAAATACGAATAATCAAGTGGAATGCGAATAGCTTCTAAACGTGCTATGGGTGCAAAAGTTTCATCATAATCAATACCTTCTTCTTGATAATAACCTTGAGCTACTAACCTTGCTTTATTAATGTTGCCTTGATCGTCTAACCCATTTGTTCCGATGATAGTTTGTGATAGAGGACAAGGCACAAGTTCCCAAACATCATTACTTTCAAATTGATTTAGCTCTTCTTGCATCTCTAGAAACCAATCTCCATCTTCAATTCATTCCTTTGCATTTTTTGGCTACTTTGAGATATAAGAGCTTTTTCGGCAACTTGTCGTGACTTTGTCAAATGGATCCCCAATTATAAGATCTTTTGGATGATCTTCTTTGAATTTTAGTGCCATGGGAAGATCTGATGTATCACCCTTATCTTCTTGTTGAACATTTGAAGTAGAAGGTTGTGATGACTTAGAGTAATGTTTGGAACAATTGGTTGGACTCCGTCTTCTTCATCACAATCATCATTTGGTATTCTTTCAACATTGGAGGCTTCATTGAATTTGACATGAATAGATTCTTCAACCACCAAGCTTGTCTTGTTATATACCTGGTATGCCTTGCTTTTAGTTGAGTACCCCATAAATATTCCTTCATCGGCCTTAGGATCAAGTTTGTCCAATTGATCATTGGTGTTCAAGATGAAACACTTGCAACCAAATATTTTGAAATAGTTAATATTTGGTGTTCTTCCTTTCCAAAGCTCATATGGAGTTTTGTTCGACTTTGGGCGAATGATATACTTGATTTATAATATAGCAAGCAGTGTTTATTGCTTTGGCCTAAAAATATTTTGGAACCGAAAAATCATTTACATAGAACGACACATTTCTTGTAAAGTCCGATTTTTTCTTTCAGCTACACCATTTTGTTGGAAGTTCTCGGAGCCGAAAATTATGTGCATATCCCTTGGTTTTACATAGGACTCTAAATTCATCAGCAAATTCACCTCCTCGATCACTTCTTATAGATTTGATAGTATCTTCTTTTTCATTTTATATAAGTCTGCACAACTTAGCAAACTCATAAGAGGCATCACTTTTATTTGCAAGAAAAACAACACAAGTATATCTAGAAAAATCATCAACTATAACGAAGGTGTAATATTTTCCACTTAAACTAGTCATGCCAATATCCTCATACAAATCAAGGTGAAGAAGTTGTAGAGGTTTGGTTGTGGAAATTTCATCTTTGGGCTTAAAACTACTTTTAACTAATTTGTTCATTTGACAAGTGTCACATAAGCCAAGAGTTTCAAAATTTAATTTGGGTGGTCCTTTGACATGTTGATTTTTGTAAATATTTTGCAAATTTTTGTATTCAACATGTCCAAGTCGCCTATGTCATAAATTAGTTAAATCATTGTTGGCTACAAGACAAGAAATATTTTGACTAACCAAGGCACTCATACAAATTTTGTAAAGATTGCCTTTTCTACTTGCTTCACAAATAGTTTTACCATTGTTGAGAATAAGATATTTTTCTTTATTGAAAAGAACATCATAATCTAAATCACATAGTTGGATTACACTTGTCAAATAAAACTTAAGCCCATCTACTATCCACGAGAATTTGCCCTTGCCATTTCCGAACATAACCATTCCTCCTTCTTGTTTCGCTTGATGTTGGGGAAGATATGTTCCTTTCCAGTCATGTGACACGAACATCCACTATCCACGAGCTATTAGGAATTTTCTTTGACCGTATTTGCCTCAAGTACCTGCATTTAAGTTATTTTTAGGTACCCTAGAGTATTGGGGTCCATGGGGGTTAGCATTGAGACCTTTGGGTCTCCAAAAATGACTATTACTATTTCTAATCCTACAAGTGCAAGCATGATGTCTATTTTTGCCACAATAAAAACAAGTAATAATTTTAGGACTACTAGCACGTATAAAAGTTGGAGCTTATTTCTTTTTCTTGAAATCGGTTTGAAAAGGTTTGTAACCAAGTCCTAATTTAGATTGCTCACTTCTTTGTGCACCAAGAATTTTTGTAACCTTATCGGTACTCAAGTTAAAACGTTGCACATCTTTTTTCAAATTTTCTGTCTCTTTTGTGAGCAATTATTTTTCGGAATCAAGACTTTTAACTTAGCAAGAGTAATAGTATGGGCATGATCAAGAGATTCATAAGAAGAAAATAACTTATCTTTCTCTAATTTTAACTCTTTAAAATCATTTTTCAAATTCTTGTATTTGCAAATCATATCTCTAAACTCATTTTGTAAATCATCATAATCTCCTTGAAGTTCATCAATTAAAGAAGAAGAAGAAGAGTTATAGCGTACCTCATTATTTTCATTGTCTATGGCCATATGACCTTGCCCGGCTTCCTCTTCATTATCGGATGTTGCAAGTAACTCATCAAAGTTTTGACATTCACATTCATGGCCTTATTTTTAGGAACAAACTTTTTCTTCTTTTGTTCCTCCTCCGCCATTTTGGGACAAATCGGTTATAATATGCCCGGGTTTTGCGCACTTAAAGTACGAGTTGTCTCTTGCCTTTCTTGCTTTATTTTTATTGACAAATTTGGCAAACTTTCGTACTAGAGCGGCCGTTTTCTCATCATCCTCATCACTATCATAATAAGAATTATTTGAACTAGAGGCAAGACCTTTAGGAGTATATTGCATACCCGGTTGAGAGATGGATGGTTTGGAGTTCTTTCTTTCTTTGAGGTAGACCTCATAAATAAGAAGATTTCCAATAAGCTCATCAAACTTGAGAGTTTCAAGATTTTGAGCTTCCGTAATAGCCGTCACCTTTTTGGACCAAGAACCTGGAAGAGCATTCAATACTTTGGTAACCTTGTCTTCTTCGGAGATAACTTTTTCGAGTGCAATAGAGGATTGACGATGTTTTCGAGCCTTTCATAGTCAGGTGAGAGGAATGAAAGACTATGGAGAAGAGCAGATGAAGATAGAAGGGATCTCAAACTAACTACTGCTTCATCTTCTTGTTCCGCTCGGCAAGTTACCTATTCTTGTTGGCATTGAGAAGCTGGGGACAAAGTAGTGCTATTGTCTGCGCGGCCTCATGCCTCCCATCCCATTCCATGCTCTTCAGTTTCACTTTTCTTATAGGTCAATCAGCATCTTAGTCAAGCATGCCATTCCTTCCTTCCCGGCGGTGGGTTAGCGCCCGAGACGGGTTAGCAAAACCGCCATAGGAATCCGAGATCAACGAAAGACCCTACTCCTAGAATAGAGAAAGACGAATACCCCTTGACAAATCACCCCCATCGGTTTCAAGGAAGTGGCTTTGCTCCTTGGCTAAAGGAGAACTCGTGAGCCGAGCACTATCCAACAAAGGGAGTGGATGCTTATTTCATGCAAATTTAAATGAACATACCCACTTTAGTAACATCGGAAAGATAGAAGTATCACATGAGCACCCAAACCGGCGGGAAAGATAGAAGCATGAGCACCCAAACCCATATCAGAAAAGCTTTGGCTTAGCCATAATGAGATCAATCACTCAGTCTTCGCTACATTCGTTGAACCTTGGGGATAACCATTAGCATTGAGGTCAATGACCACACCACCTCTATCATACATACGACATTACACGAAGTGAGAGTGAATCTCATAGAAGAGAGAGTTATCATTTGGTTGATCGACCCGATTCGTCGAATTCATCCCCTAGTTTCCAGTTCTCCACACGGATTCCTATTCCCTAGTTTGATGGGTTGGGAGGACATGCGTAAACCACCGATTTCAACTACTTCCTCGTCCATTTATCCGCAGACTGATTGGACTGAGATCGGAGCAAGAGGGAAGGCCTAGACGACGTTTTTATTCCTGGGCTGCAGTAAGTAGATCGAGAGGTCGTTCCGCAGTAGGGTTCCAAACCTCGCCTCGCTCTTGTGACATGCTATGTTTCCCCTCTCTATTCCCAAGTAAGGGGTGAGTCCCATGCGTCAGTTTGTGGATCGCGGTCTCTACGATAACGGCCAACCAATCCAACTCCCCGCGGCCAAGAACTACCCTTGCACGTAACTAAACAACTCTCCTTATCCAGAAAGAATCCGTTAATTAAAGGAAGCCTAATCAAAGCAGGCAAACAAGAAGATCTGACTGAGTTGATGATGGACCGAATCTCGAAGCACCCGAAAGTCCTGACCCGTAAATGATCGAAGCAAGACATTCGGATTGAAGGCATTCCCGACCACCACGGGGTAAAATATGCTGCCTGTTCAAGAGTTGGGGTACCAAACATGCTAAGATTTCGTCATTCTGGTTTAGATTGGATCTTCTGCTCCTTTTTCACTATATAACTATACAACTCATTCAGTTTAAAAGTCAGTTCTCTTTCCCTACGGCTACCTTCTGAGGAACACCTCAACAAGGTTTCTGGACACTCTCTCCTGGCCTTCTTGGCTTTTCTTTCCCTTTCCGTTCATCCTTGGTTTCTGGCTTCAAAATATCGGTCTTGAACTGACAGGAATACAGGCTTTGGTATCCAAAGTGAAACGGATACTAGTTTTAATCATGAGTGGGGTAACCCGTTCCCTCTCTAGCCGTCTTTACATCTGCCTATGTTCTATGGTTAGGGATGAACCGCACCATGCGCTCGCTACTTGTTGCTCGAGCAACTCAAAATCGTTACGAACAAAAAAGTAGGGCGCAACCCCAGTTGTACACTCCCTTCATTCTACGAACCCTTGTTGATTCTGAACTTCGTTCGCGAAGGAACCTCTTCCGACTTGACTGATAGGGAGTTAGATCCAAAAGCCCAATACCTTCCCTTCTCGTTCGATTCCACACCGGATTCACTATCTTCATATCCTTCCAACCCTGAGGAGAGGATAGAAAAGCTCGATAGGGTCGTGAAAGAGAATGCTCCTTTAGCGGTGCCTAGGAGCGAAGCCTCTCTCAATCCATATAGTAAAGTAAGCCTAAGCCACGCGGGCAGACAGAGAATGATGAAATATCGTAAGAGAAGAAATAGAGTCATCAAGAAGGAGAAATCCAGTTTCTTCTCTTTGGGTAGCTAAAGGGGTTCACCAAAAAAAGATGTAGTAGGAAATAAGGATTGGTGCGGAAAAGAGGGTGGCCCCCCTTCCCTTCTTCTCATCATATTAAAGGAGCGCGGCTCTGTATGAGGCTCGTACTGCAGAGCAAGCGAAGAAAACGTAAGGGACTTCTTTCCTTGGCGAGAAGGGATCGTATCACACCTGGCAATGCAATCTCCGAGAAGGGTTAGCAGGGAAAGCAGCCTTGTTGATTAAAGTAAAGGTGACTGAAGTAGCCCAAGCGAAATTCTAGTCATATCCGCTCCCTCGTTTCGATGTCGGTTGTTTATGAGCCCTTCCCCGCTTGAAGACTGGGAAGCGTAAGGCCGGATAAGAATATATCTTCTTTTTCCCTCTATTCTTCTTGGGAATTGAAGGGCCTGACGTCCTCTATCTCGATAGCCGGACTAACTCATAAGACATAAGACTCGTTACTACTCTAACTTAAAATGCCAATGCCATAAATATAGATAAGATAACAAAATCCGAACAATTGGTCAAAATAGGATTGCCAAAAAGGTGAAAAGCAACAATTACCCTTCGATTCACCGGCCGAGTTTCCATCACTTTCTATCGCTGGGACGAACTCCAAGGTGTAAGAGAATCGCTAATGTATAACCCTTGAAAGGCTTTCATTGGAACTTCATTTTCCTTCGCTAGTATTCATTTACCAATGGAGAAAAAAGGAGATAGAAGAAGAATCACATGTATGCGTGCTAAGCGTGGGCAAGCGATTCAACCATTTTCGAAATGCCTTTACCTTCGAACATTATGAAGTTTTCGAAGTGTTTAACAAGCATGATTTTCCTAGCTTGTTTAACCTTCTTAGTTCCTTCATAAATAGTTTTGAGTTTTTCCCATACTTCATGAGCGGACCTTATTCCTCTAATCCAATTATACTTGGTGGCGGTAAGTGAACAATGCAAAATATTCAAAGCCTTACTGTTTAGATTGAATGACTTCTTGTCATTTTCATCGAACTCTTTGAAACTTTTGGGAGCTATAGTTCCATCCTCCAATTTCTTGGTTGGTTGATATATTCCTTCAATGACCTCGTTCCAAATATCGAACCCGCAACCTTGTAAGAATCATTCCATTTGGTCTTTTCAAAGTACATAGTTGTTGGCGTCGAATAGAGGTGGCTTGTTGGTTGAGGCGTTGGTAGTAAGATAGCTTTCGTTCATAGCCATGGATCTTTCCTCTTTACTCGCAATATAAAATGAGTTTTCCAAAGAGTTTGGCTTTGATACCACTTGTTAGTCCACGTGGCTATGAGAATCTAGAGGAGGGGTGGATAGATTTTCCCGATTTTCCAATTTATGCCCTCTTTTTCGATCAAGAAGAATGAACAAGATAAAATTGCAAAAAATAAATCAACACAAGATGACTTATAGTGCTTCAACCTACCTAGGGCCTACGTCCACTACAACCCGGGATGTCCGAGTGGATTTTGAAAGGAAAAAGTTTATTAATTGATACCAAACGATTACAATCTTTATCTTGAAGAGCACCACAATCTTCTTATAACAACAACCTAGAAGAGCAGCAAACTCTTCTCACCGCTATGAAGAGCACCAAACTCTTCAACACCTAAGAATCAACCAAGTGTGTTCTTGCCAAAAGAACACTCAACAAGTATGTCTTATTTTGGATGATTTTACAAGTACAATCAAGATTACACTTTGAATGAAATATTACAACTCAAAAATGCAAGTGAATCAAGAAGGAAAGTCTAATAAGCAAGATGTGAAAGTTTAGTGCTTAGGCTATTACAACAAGAACATGAAAATAGAAGCTTTATAAGTTTGTTGAATTTTTCTTGTTGTGATTGTAGAATGATGTGTTGTATTTGATCCTTCAATTTCTTCAACTATTTATAGAGAAGCTTCAAGATTTGATTTCCAACGTAGGCTCCTCCATTGAATTTTGTCTGCAAAAGAAGGATCAAAAGATCTACAAAAATGGTTAAGAAATGACAAAGTGAATCTTGCTAATAAGTGCTTGAGAAACATATAGAATTTGCTATCAAAAATCATATAGCGACCGGTCGCTATATTGAAAAATTCGAAAGTTTAAACTGTTGGATCAAGATTTGACATGGTATGGCATCAAGGGCGACCGACCACTACCTAAGGCGACTGGTCGATGTCTATGGCAGCCGGTTACTGTGGATAGTGACCGTTCGCTCGAGAAACAGAGATGTTTTAAAACTAAAAATTGACTCCCAGGCACCGGTCGCCCTCCTTCTGATTTCTTCTCTGTTTTGTTCACACGTTCAGGTATGGGTCTCCCTATAGGGTGACCGGTCGACCTCTTTACAGAGAAGTTGTCTGATTTTTGTCAAAAAATAAAGTTCAAGAAGTACTTCAAAAACTTAGTAAAAATCAATTGAAATGTTTTGAAGTATTTGGACAACTTTTTGAAATATTGTTTTGGTATAAAACTCATTTATATGAAATCATCAAAATAAAAATAAAAATATTTTTCTGACACTAACCACAAAGAAGCACGAAGGGTTAAAGAACATGAAGAATGATTCTTCCACAAAAGTAGAGTTCGTAATCATAGTCTAGAACTTCTTTTCCATCTTTTCCATGTCGCATATTTCGTTTAATAATTTGTTTATGAATTTACAAATAATTATGTTAGGCTAATTTCATCTTGATTCTAGAACTTGATGTAGACTGTGGATTTGATTTATATTTGATTTGGTTTGTTTCATATGAATTGATTTCACTTATCTATTTGTGATTTCTTGTACTTAACTCTTGTGGATTACCTGATCAATAATTCGCATATTTAATATGTTGGTTCATAATTAGGGAGATGAGTTCCAACAACAGATTAAAGAATTCACAACATAAATAATTATAGAGTCGGGAGGCTTATTATGATGTTTATGGGGTTAAATACTTGATTCATTATACTTTTGGGAGTTGACATTGATTGTTAAGTAGGGATGCTAGCAATTCAATATTGATCTACGATTTGCTCACCTCGGGAGAGGGAATGAACTAGGATAGGAATTGAGTCCATAGATAAGGTGTAATTGGTTCTTGTGAAATACAAATCGGATATAAATTGATGAAGCATGTCAAAATTATAGTCCTAAGACCACCTTTCTTTGTTGGTTAAACCTTGCGTGTGTGTTATAGTTTTTTTGTTTTTGCTATTTTACTTAGTTCTAATTGTTAGATAATTTAATCATCGTGACATTTTAATAAAATTAGAATACAAAATTTACTATACTTTATGTGCGTCGTATCAATCCCTGTGGAATACAACCTTGTTCATTACTATCTATAAACTACACCGTATACTTGCAGTATAGTGAAAGGATTTTCACGATCAGTTCTTAAATGTGATTGCATTTTATTCAGCATGTGATTCAACATGTGATTCAGGGGGAGTTTGATTTGTGATTGATATGTATTTTGTCCAGAAAGAGTGAAAGACAAAAAGGGAGTAGATTGTTAGGGTGGACTCATGTCCCCTTACTTTTCTTAAAATAATTGGATTGTGTTTTAATTGGTTTTGTCTTTCTAGACTTATGGAAAGATTGAGTTTTAATAGGATTAAGAAAGATTTCATATTGATATGATATAGATATATAAAAATTCTTAGATACATATCTTGTTTCCTAACATAAGTTAAATAGTTGTCATACTATTTGCATATATCTTGTTTCCATATTTATTAGGATTCTTGGAGCTCTTGGAAGCCTATATAAAGAGGAAGGGATGAGGTCACAATTTACACAAGAGATACAAGAGAGTTGATAGAGCTTAGAGTCTTTCAAGCACAACGAACTTTACTCGAACTGGATGTGCTATCGGATGTGACTGTATCCCGTGATTACATTCAGTCTGTCGTTGTATTTGTTAGGTTGTTTTCATCCATAAGAGTTTTATATTGTACTATATGAAATCCAATCATTTTTATTGTTGGATAAGTTGCATTACAAAGTTATAGATATACCCAAGATAGGAGTTTTCATTATTTTCTACTGGTTGGTTTTTGTTGTAATCTTTGTATAAGAAGTCAAACATTTATACTAGTGGAAGTCTCGCCCTACTGGCACATCTACAAGCTAGTTTGCTTGATGATAAATTTTTACATCTCATGTTCTAGTCTTTTTATTTAATTTCGTTGCATGTGACCATAGATGTGACTACAATTCTTTAACTCTTTTTTTTTTAAATATTTGACATCCATATATCCTCAGCCCCAATGCCTCCAAAGTGGTGGTTCTCTGGATTTTGCTTGATTTGCTGCATTTGAGGATTCTATTCCGGTGCTTGGTGGCAGATCAGTGTTGTTCGGCTTTACTAAGGGATGTGCAGTGTGACCATGACATTTGATTTTGCATAACAACAAGTCGGCATGATTTAACAACATATATGTTTGCTGCATTGGAAGTGGCTACATTAATTATAGCAGCTGTTTTTGTTGGCCACCGAAAATAATATTCAAAATTTAAAATTTAAAATTTAAAAAATAAATAAATAATTAGTGGTCATGACTTCAACAAATGGCTTAGTGGTCTTTTTTATTTGGAAAGCATGAAAATAAATGCAGTCTACATTTAAAAAGACAAGCCACAATTATTGGATGAGGGAGAATGAGAGACTGGTTTACATTTTTCTTGTTTTGTATTGTCTTTTTTTCTAGTTAGTTTGGTTTTAAAGATATTTTGTTGTGTTTTTTCTTTTTTGTTGTCTTTGTAGTCCCCGGTTGAGGGGCGAAGCCCGTTGACAAGTCAGTGGAGTCTATCTTGCAGTGTGTGGTTGTTGCTCGTGCTAGGTGTATGTTCGTGTGTTTCGGCTTTTGGACTATCTTGGGGAGTGCCTTAGGTCTTGTTAGTTTATGATTCGAAGGCCCCATTTCCAATTTCCAACTATTCGTTAATTTAATCGTGTTTGGGTTTTTAAATTGAATCATGTTTTTTTTTAAAATTTCGAAGAATAGGTCAATTTATTAGATTTATTAAATCATCGATAACTAATTTAAATCAAATGAATCATCATTTCTACTTTTCACTTTTCACATAAAACATCATCTCAAACCTACAATTTCAATTCTCAACCTTATACACTATCCTACATCGCTTATCAATCACTATTCTTATTTTTTAATCCAATTATATATGTGGGACCCTCCATTACCAACTTTATCTACTTAAAATATTATTATATATATCTAATTTTAATCTACTAAAAGCCTATCAATCTTACAAATATAATATTATATATTCAATTAAAATATTCAACCACTATCAACTTTTCAAATTATTATATTCATAAAATACTATTTCAAAACTACTTAACCAAACATAATCTCATTTCTAAACCTACATAAAACTCATTCTCGTTCACTCATCCAAATATAATTCCAGTTTTCACACGAAAACCAATAAATTCTGAAAATTCATTTTTCAACACTAGAAACTAGAAATAGTCCATAGAAACATAATCATACAAGGCCTTAGTCTTCCTTTTGGGAGTGTGTTTTGGTATTCTCGCATAGGAGTACTTGTTTTTTTCTTCATTGAAGGGTACGTTTTCCCCTTGGCAATTTGTGCAAGGTACCCTTTTGCCAACAATTGTAAATTTGTGTTTGGATTTTCAGTTTTCAATAAACTATTTATTGTTTGGAAAAAGAAAAAAAAAAGATGAATTGTTTGCCAGACATACATGGAGTATGAGACAAGATCCACTGCAAAATATGGGCATATGTACATCAGCTTTCAAAGCACAAATCGAACCAAAAACCTATAAACCAGTCTTGAAGAGATCCGCAGTGGTTTGCCAGTGTAGATCCTTCACCATCAAATATGCTAACAGATGTATTTCATTCTTGCGGAAAATCCTCAAAAATGTGTTAATTCTGATTTCTAGAATTATTCAATAATTTTAGTCACTAAATCGAAAGTAATTTCTTCCACTTCAACCAAACATTCCTTTCTTAAATCGGATTAATTTAAATTCTTGGCACACCTCGATGCTAAAAAAAAAGTAACTCTTATTGGTTGTTGGAATATTACATTCATCATGAAACAACAATTCCCAAAACACAGAAAGACAAACGACATCAGATATCACGTATAGACAACAGTTTACACTATACAAAGATGAGTTATTATTTCTCAAGAGAACCCATGGATGAAAAATCCTCTCCGCTCAATCAGGTTTTTCCTCTAACTTATTAGTTAGATGCTACTTAATTTTAAACAAACACTAATTGTCAGAACAAATACCAAATTATAAATGTATAATAAACAAGATATATATATATATATATATATATATATATAAGTCAGATGATCGATCGACTGTTAGAAAGCTTCCACCATTGCTGCAATATTGGGTACTGCATCTTTACTTGGTTTCTCCATTTCTTCATTTTCTTCTTCCTCTGCTTCCCACAAGAAATGCGCATATGAACCCAAAACCACACTGCCAAAATACAAACAATAGTGTTAAGAGCAAAAACAAAAGATCATTAGCATTTCCTTTAAGAAATTAGAATGAATTATAGAGAGAGAGAGTATATACCTATCGTGTGGGGAAGCTTGAAGAGCTTGAGTGAAGTAAGATTTGGCTCTGTTTTCATCTCTCTGCGTCTCCCAAATAAGCTTCCCGTACAGAGAAAGCACTTCTCCATCTCCGGGGCTCGACAAAATCGCCCTTCCATAATATTCTTCCGCTTTCACCACATCTCTCTCCACCTACAGATATATATATATATAGGTTACATTAAAACAAAAAAAAAAAGATAAATTCATCACAAAGCAAGAAAGTCTGGTAAATAACAGAGGATATGGATGGAAAGTACCTCGTGCAAGTATTTTCCGTAGTTTCTCAAAAGCAGAGAGTTTGTTGGGTCCGATTTCAGCATTTTCTGGTAATAAGCTCCCATCTTTTGCCGGTCCGCATCGCTTCCACTTCCGCCGCTCCCACCGCCGCCGGAATTCCTGTTATTGTTCATTCCTCCGCCTGGAAACCCTAGTTCCTCCCACGAGATCCCACCCTCCGTTCGTTCCTCAATGCACTCGTCACACTCCACCTCCGCAATCCGCGGCGCCGTAAAAGATCGCGATCCAAGCTTACTTAGAGTCCTAACCTCCGACAGGGTTACGTCGGATTCCGAATAGGACCGGCGAATATTCCGACGAGAAACTTCCATATGCAGGGAATTCCTCGAGGATGACACGCCGCTCCACTCGCCGGCAATGGAACCTTGAACGCTAAAAGAGACAGAGTGTCGAGGTGAAGCCGGCAGGAGTGGGGCTTGGACCGGAATTGAACCGGAACCAGTTCTAAAAAGCAGAGATTCCATTATTGTGAGTCTAGTTTCTCTATTTTCAGTTGAGATGAAAAACTGACGAATTTTTTCCAGTGACAATTTTCAGTACGAAGATGGTACATATATAAGGTTGGAGAGGTTGAGTATGGGCCGTTGGATTGGCTGACTGCGTTAACATTTGAGGAAATGTGATAGGTACACGTGGAGTGGTGCACGTGATGGGGTGCAGCTGACGGAGAGGCTGCGGCTTGGGAAACGGCGTGAATAAGGTGAAATGGAAGGTGCGAGCCGGCGTGTCACGGAGATAGCGTGAACTGGTCATGGACCCATCAAGCCACGTGGAAGCATAACGACAAAAGGCGCTACTACTTTACTGTACGGAGTTAGTCGAGTCATCGCCGGAAACCGTGTTGACTCCAATTTAAAATTAACTACATAATATATTTATAAATACAACTCTTTAAGGTTACCACTTTAATACAATCAATTATCAAACAGAAATAAATTTAACAAAATTCAAAATCCAATGAACCAATTAAATACAAGATGAATCGAGAAAGGGAGGATGAAAAGGACTACTGACCGGTCTCAAATCGAACTGATTGAACCAATGGGTCTGATTTTTAAAACATTGGTTGGGTGTGCAACCAACTCTGTCTTGCTTTATAAAGATTAAAAACATTAAAAAAATTGAAAATTAAAAAACAAAATATGTATCAGTTTTGATCCGTTTAACAAATTTTAGTTGACTATATGCGGCTCAAATTTTTAAAACTACTCAAATTGGCTCGATCACTGATTCATGTTTGAACCGGTAGGTCCATTCCATATGGTCTAGTTTATAAAACAATGATTCTACATCGATATTGAACTATATATAAATGTGCTCTTTTGAGTGCTTCTTTATTTACACACCGACCTGACATATATTTATCATGCATCAACATGGCATATGATATGGCAGAGTAGCTCGATGTGGCACATGATGTGGCGGAAAAAACCAGTTGTCACACACATGGCATTACATCGCGACGTGAATGATATATGGATATAACTATACAAGGGGTGTTGATGATGAAGCGTGCTAGCTCTTGAGTATTAACGGGGAATTGGTGAGCTTACACGTCCATTCAGGTATGAAGGATGCATAAAAACAATCATAGACCTTTGTGGAGTGATATGAATTGAACTAATGGATTATAGTCACACCTCAAGAGGTGTGACCCGAAGGTCCAATTTGATGATTAAGGAACATAGACACCCATAAGATATAAATAAGTTCCCTTTTAACTTCAACTAATTTCTCTCTTTTCTATTCTACTAAATATATATATTCGCTTCTTTTTATATTGTTATTACTCTTTCGAGAAGAATACATTCACTTACTTAGTTCATTCAGAAAGATTAGCATACAGGACAAAAACTATGTTAAGGAGATTTATTTTGGTGAAACACTTTATTTGAAAGTATTAGAGAAGAAATAAGTAAGCCATTTCTCTGTTACATTAGTTAGTTACAATTCTGTTATAATAACTACCTGACAGTTATTTCCGTTAGAAACTGTTACAACCGTCTGTGCCTCATGTTGTAAAAATACATATAATCTGTACCATTTACAATCAATGAAAATATTACAGTTCTTATGAGATTCAATATGGTATCCAAAGCCTCTTTTGGCTAATTTTTTTTTCTCCTTGGTTTGGTTCTTCTCTCTGCTCATGGAGCCTGCTACATCTTCTCCCATTGTAGCATCATTACCCCATCTTACTCCTCTTCCTCTCCAATTAGATCGATCGAATTTTTTATTTTGGAAAGCTCAAGTTTTATCTACAGTTCGTGCTTATGGCCTTGATAGATTTTTGTTCGGCACTAAATCAGCACCTGTAAATTCTTCTCCTGAAGTTCCTTCTCCTTCAGTTTCTACTGACTACGTCATGTGGATGCGCCGTGATCAGTTGTTGCTCAGCTGGATGTTAGCTTCCATCAGCGAGTCCATGCTTGGATATCTTACCAGATAAGAGGCTAATTTATTTTTCTCCTGGCTTCAGTTCTTCTCTCTGCTCATGGAGCCTGCTACATCTTCTCCCATTGTAGCCTCATTACACCATCTTACTCCTCTTCCTCTCCAATTAGATCGATCGAATTTTTTATTTTGTAAAGCTCATGTTTTATCTACAGTTCGTGCTTATGGCCTTGATGGATTTTTGTTCGGCACTGAATCAGCACCTGTAAATTCTTCTCCTAAAGTTGTTTCTCCTTCAGTTTCTACTGACTATATCATGTGGATGCGCTGTGATCAGTTGTTGCTCAGCTGGATGTTAGCTTCCATCAGTGAGTCCATGCTTGGATATCTTACCAGATGCACAACATCAGCTGAAGCCTGAACAGTTTTATCTCAGCTTTTTCAAACACAATCGAAGGCACGGGTGTTACAACTCAAGTTTCAGCTTCAAACAGTCAAAAATGGTGATCTTTCTATTGTTGAGTTTATTCTAAAGATGTGAAGTATTGCAGATGATCTTCATTCTATTGGCCATGTGATTCGTGATGATGAATTAGCAATGTATATCTTTTGTGGATTGGGAACTGATTATGAGTCCGTTGTTGTTAATCTTACATCTAGACTTGATATTTATTACACTTGCTGAGGTCCAATTTGCTTTGCAAACCTTTTAGATGAGGTTGCGAAATCAATCTATTTCTCCTGTTGCACTACAAACTATTATTTCATCACCTACTCAGAATTTCCCCCCAAGTGCTAATGTGTCTTATGCTTGAGGCAATTTTACTGGTTATAGAGAAAGATGTCGATTTAAGAGAGGAAGAGGTCGTGGAGGCAGATTTTATAGAAACAATGGTCGATTAACTTGTCAATTATGTGGCAGATCTAATCATAGTGCTCTTAAGTGTTACAAATGATGTGATGTAAGCTTCACAGGACCAGCTCCAGATTCAGACTCTTCTGCTCCTCCACAAGCCTTTATTAGCACTCAGACTTCCACACCTCAGCCCTCTGTTAATAAAGATTGGTATTTCGACAGTGGTGCCACCAATCATGTCACTTCTGCTTTGAAAATTTGTCTCTGCAAGCTGCACCCTACCGAGGGAATGATTCTCTCACTGTTGGTAATGGTTTTACTCTCCCTATTTCTCATATTGTATTCTCTCTCTTACCCTCTAATAACCTATCTTACCCTCTCCTGCTAAATAATGTTCTTCATGTTCCACATATCACCAAAAATCTTTTGAGCATTTCTCAAATCACTAAAGATAACAATGTACTCATTGAATTTTTTCATGATCATTGTGTTGTCAAGGACAAAGTCACACTCAAGGTCCTTATGAGAGGCTTTCTTAAAGATGGATTATATCAGTTGGATCTTACTCATCTTCTTGGTTCCTCCTCATCTTCAGCAAAATCTGCAAGTTCTACTCATTCTCCTAGTACTTATGCTTTCAATGTATATGTTTCTTCTCCTTCATGTACTACTGCTCCTTGTAATGCAAATAAAGATGTCAATGTATGGCATAGAAAGTTAGGACATCCATCCGCCTCTGTATTGTCTCAAGTTCTTAAACTTGTAGCTGTTCCTTTTTCCAATAAAACTTTACATTTCTGTGATGCTTGCAAAATTGGAAAGCTACACCAGTCACATTGTGCCTCTTAGCCCACTAAAACTATAAAACCTTTCCAATTAGTCCATTGGGATGTTTGGGGATCTTCACATGTTCCCTCTTCTGAAGGATATCGCTACTACTTACATTTTGTTGACAATTTTACCATATATGCTTAGATTTTCCCCATGAAAGCAAAATCCGATGCTCATAATCTACTCACACAGTTCAATTCCTATGTTGAAAGACATTTCAGTCAAAAACTTTTGTGCCTCCAAACTAATTGGGGTGGTGAATTTAGATCTCTCACACCCTTACTTGCTTAACTAGGCATTGCTTTTTGACATCCATGTCCCCATATTCATCAACAAAATGGAAGGGCTGAAAGAAAGCATTTACACATTGTTGAAATGGGGCTAGCCTTTCTCTCTCAAGCTCAAATACCTCTCAAATTCTGGTGGGAGGCCTTTCACACTGTTGTCTTCACTATAAACAAACTCCCTACTCATGTTCTTCATAACAAAACTCCTCATGAAGCCCTTCTTATTACCATACCAGACTATTCTTTCCTAAAAACCTTTGGTTACTTTTGTTTTCCTTACCTTAGGCCCTATAACACAAATAAATTCCAATACATATCCTCTAAATGACTCTTTCTAGGTTACAGTTCTTATCATAAAGGATACAAATGTCTAAACTCTGCTGGTAGGATTTACATTGCAAGAACTATTACATTCAATGAACATGAATTTCCCTATCACCAGCTTTTTTCCCCCACTTCTCCTCCAACCAATTCTTTTAGTCTCTCTCCTACAACCTTACCTCTACTTCCATTGCCATTACCACAATCTTCTTCCTCTTCTGTGCATACCACTACCTCCCCACCTGACCACCATACTGCAGCTATCTCACCATCCTCTTCTCCTATTCATCAGGCTCTTATTTCCTCTACTGATCCCCTGCACTCTCATATCTCATCTGTTGTTCCTCTGCAGTCCTTTATTCCCACTGATACTTCTCCATCTCTTGTACCTTTCCATCCTATGGTTACTCGTTCCAAAAATGGTATACACAAACCCAAAACTTATTCAGCCCAACTTACCAATCTTCCATCTTCTGAACCTCTTACTGTCAGTAACACTTTATCTGACCCTAGGTGGTTTGCAACCATGCAAGATGAATTCAATGCTTTAGTGACCAAAAATACATGGACTCTTGTTCCCCTTACGGATGATATGCATGATATTAACAACAAATGGGTTTTTCGTACAAAATATAAACTTGATGGTTCAATTGATAGATTGAAAGCCAGATTAGTTGCTGAAGGCTTTCAACAAACTGCTGGGGTGGACTTCTTTGAAACTTTTAGTCTCGTTGTCAAACCTTGTACTATAAGGCTCATTTTGTCTCTTGTTGTCCCTTACAATTGGAGCATTCAGCAAATTGACATTAATAAATTTCTCAATGGCACCTTCCATGAGACTGTCTATATGACTCAGCCTGAAGGATTTGTTGATCTTAATTTGCCTCATGCTGTCTGCAAGTTAAGTAAGTCTTTGTATGGCCTCAAGAAGGCACCTCGAGCCTGGTTCAATACTCTCAAAAGTTTTCTTCTCACTCTCAACTTCAGGGAATCAGTGTCAGATTCATCCTTATTTTTTGAACATTGTAATGGCAGTCTACTTCTCATTCTTGTGTATGTCGATGACATACTGATCAAAGGTGCTAATCCTTCTGATATTTCTAGCCTCATTCAAGTTCTTGGTTAGAAATTTGCCGTTAAGACTTTGGGGGAAGTCAATCATTGTTTGGGTATGGATGCTGTTCGAACTCATCAAAGCATTATGCTCAATCAAACCAAGTATATTTTGGACTTACTTCAGAAAACAAATCTTCTTTTTTGCAAGCCAACTTCCACTCCGATATCTACTTCTCAGAAGTTGCATCTTGCTGACAGCAAACCATTTGAGAATCCTTCCTTGTACAGAAGTGTGATTGGGGCTCTTCAATACCTAACAATTACAAGGTCAGATGTCTCCTTTGTAGTTAATAAACTCAGCCAATTCCTTCACTCTCCTACTTCCGATCACTAGCTTGCTTGCAAACACCTGCTTCGGTACATTAAGGGCAATTGTTCTCTTAATCTTATGTTTAAACCAGTTCCCAGATTTCTCCTTGAAGGCTTTATTGATGCTGATTGGGCTAGTAGCCTAGATGATCGAAGGTCCACCAGTGGACACTGTGTATTTATTGGTTCTAATCTCTTAGTCTGGAGCTCGAAAAAGCAGCCAGTTGTTTCTCGTAGCAGTGCGGAGTCAGAGTACAGGGCCTTGTCTAATGCTACCACATATCTTATTTGGCTACATTCCTTATTTCATGAACTTCGTCTCAAACTTGAAGCTCCTTCTATACTTTTGTGTGACAATGAAAGTGTCGTTGCTCTTGCCTCAAATCCTGTGTTTCCCGCAAAGACAAAACATATCGAGATAGATGTTCATTATGTTCGGGAAAAAGTTCTTTCCAAGGAATGTTGAAGTTCATTCCATCCGAGTTTCGGTCTGCTGATCTTCTTACAAAGCCTGTTTCAGCTTCACGATTCCAATCCCTTTGTACTAAGTTCCCTCTGATTTCAGCCTCCACGCAGAAGACCCCTTGGCTTGAAGGGGGAGTATTAGAGAAGAAATAAGTCAGCCATTTTTCTGTTACATTAGTTGGTTACAATTCTATTATAATAACTAACTGATAGTTATTTCTGTTAGAAACTGCTACAACCGCCTGTGCCTCCTCTTGTATAAATACATGTAATCTGTAACATTTACAATCAATGGAAACATTACAGTTCTTATGAGATTCAGTAGAAAGAAAGACGTCCATGCTCCTAGACAAAATCTATGTTAAGAAGATTTATTTTACAATACTTCAACTTAAATTCAAGAATATTAAAAAATATTCTGTCAACTATCATATATTGCTAGTTGATTATAAGTTTCTATTTATTGTCAAAAGGTTGGTTGGTGATTGATATAATTGGCAACCGATGGGTTAAGATCAGTTGGTAGGGAAGAAAATCAGTATAATATATCTACTTCCTCGAAAATGAAAAAAAAACACAACAACAATAACAACGATATACTTGCATTTTATCATTTCCTCATATGAGGTATCTCGCTATTTCTGCATTATGAAACCTTGTACTGCCCTAGGTCCTACTCGAATCATTAAATTGACTCATTTGACTTCTCTTGTGCAAGAAGTATCTCATAGATATAGCCTAGCTTGTGATGAGTACACAGTTAAGAGTCCCTGAGATTAGTATTGTGAAACCTTTCCAACGCTTAAACTAGTGTAATTAAAGCTTGGGAGCAAACGAACACTTTATATCAAATCGCTTAGAATGGTGAGAAATTAGTGGTATTTGTATCGAAAGGTAATGATCATTCAAGGAATTTCATGAGCTTGTGGATTTTGAGATATTCATATTGGGCCTCATGAACTTAGTTTTGGGGAAATTACATAAAATACCCTCTTTTTGGTAAACATACCACAAAAATACGCTCATATCACTTTTGTACCTATTTTTTTCTTTTTGTACCTACTTTTTTTTCTTCTTTTACGCTGCTGCATATTTTTTGATTATTTTTATTTTTTTCATTTTTTTGTTGTTCGTAATTTTTTATATGTTATATATGTTATTTTCGATATTGTTTAAATTTGTTTCTTTGTTGTTTCGATGTTTCAAAACAACTTGTACCTATTTTTTATGCTGTTTTCTATTCATGTATTATTTTGTACATTGTTTCTATTATTTCGGTGTTGTTCTATAATATTTTTAATGTTATTTTTTGTTATTTCCATGTAGTGATCAATGTGTAAATACAATTTTTACCTATTTTTAAGCTCTTTTATTCATGTAGCGTTCTTAATATGTTTTACATTATTTCGGGGTTGTTTCCATACCGTTTTTAATGTTGTTATCCAAATCCACAAGCTCATGAAATTCCTTGAATGATAATTACCTTTCGGTCGAAATACCACTAATTTCTCACCATTTTGAGCGATTTGATATAAAGTGTTCGTTTGCTCTCAAGCTTTAATTACACTAATTTAAGCGTTGAAAAGGTTTCGCAATACTAATCTCAGGGACTCCTAACTGCTCTACTCATCGCAATCTAGGCTATATCTATGAGATATTTCTTACACAAGAGAAGTCAAATGAGTCAATTTAATGATTGAAGTACGTCCTAGGGCAGTACAAGGTTTCATAATGTAGAAATAGCGAGATACCTCATATGAGGAAATGATAAAATACAAGTATATCGTTGTTTCTTTTTTTTCATTTTTGAGGAAGTAGATATATTATACTGATTTTCTTTGTTGTTTCCATGTAGTTTTCGATGTTTAAATACACTTTTTACCTATTTTTAACTCTTTTTGTTCATATGGTGTTTTCTATATGTTTGGTTTTTTTGTTTTTGCTTTATATTGTTTCATGTTTTTCATGTTTTCATGTATTGAATCAAAAATTGAATTGTGTTTATTTATTCATGTTGTTTCTATAATATTTTAATTTATTTGATTTTAATATATGTTGTTTTTTGTGTATATTTCTTGATTTTTTATAAGACTTCGATTATAAAATGGATTATTTAAGAGGGCAAAATTTATCTTTTCACTAAAATTTTATTAAAAGAAACATGTTTGAAACATGTTAGAAACAATCTTGAAACAAATCGTAAAAAAGTCCGAAAATTTTGGTAGGCAGGAGTATAAATTTGGGTAAAATAGTACTGGAAAGCATAAAAAACTGACATTATCTCCAAAAAGTGGGGCATTATATCAAATGCCTCTTAGTTTTTGAGACTCTATGAGTTTACGCTAAGCATTATAGCCCGTGTTGGAGAGATTGGTTATTGCTCATGTTGACCTTTTGGACATAGTATATCGAGCCTTTTACGGATCGATCATGACACACCAACAACGGTCACTAATACAGGCTTATTTCTTGAGTTTTCACAGTCAGTTCACTTATGATTTAAAATAAAATGAGTTATCACGATGAAATTTCATCATTCCATGATAAAACTGCATAAAGAGAACAAAAAAATTAAAAAGCAGAGAATGTAAAATTAGAAGATCAAATTAATTTTATATATATATATATATATATATATATTTAGAGAAGAGAGAATGATTGTGATCGTTCCACGAAACTATCATAACTCCATACATAAGTAACATAATTACCTAAATGATGTTCATATTGTTAGATAGTCACGAGTAAGGGCAAAGAGAACCTAGTTGCCCCCCCCCCCCCCCCAATTTTATCTTTAAAAAATTATACTAAGATTTTTTTTTTAAATAAAATATTCTAGTTATAATTTATAAGATATTTTTTTAGTTTTTTATCCAATATACTCTATTTTCGTGTATCAGCCAACTGCCCAACTCAATATCCTGGCTCTCGAGTATTTTATCCAACAAATTCAGCCACTCCAAATTTCACTACAAGAAAATTCCAGTTTACCGACAGAATTTACCGACAGAAATGATTTTGTTACTACATTGACAATTTACCTACAGAATACTTACAGAATAAAAAAAATTATTTTCTCCCAAATTATACCGACAGATTACCGACAGTTTTTCTATTTACCGACAGTTTTTCTGTAGGTATTTACCAACACTTTTAGATTCTGTAGGTAAATATTTTACCTACAATGATTTTACCTACAACAGTTTTACCTACACTTTACAATTTTCTTAATACTTACCTAGAAATTTTTCTGTAGGTAAACTAGTTTTTTCTTGTAGTGAATTTGTTCATATAGAGCAATCGATTTTTAAGTAAGAAGAACAAAATGGGAGCAAAGAGTTGATAGAAACTGCATAATTTGGAAAAATTGTGTAAAGTCTGATGGTTGCATTCCCCAAAGAACCGTGAATTGGTGGCTGTGACTATGAGTCTTTCTTGCATCATATTGACTATATATAGTAATAGTTGATGAAATTTATTCATCATAAATAGGTGGCGGACGCAGGATTCGGGACTTGGGGGGGCGAAATCTATTTTGATGACCTATAGATGAATTTTTTTCAAAATTTTGGAGGGGCAAATGTAATTTTTCATAAGTATAGGTATATATTTAAAATAAAATACAAGTAGAAAAATCAATTTTTGAAAATTTTTGAGGTTCCGCCTCTTATTCATAGCAAACTTTTATGCAATCTTAAATTTAGTGACGCAACAAACAAAAAGATCATGGTCCATACACATATTTTTTCTTTTATTTTTTTGGCAGATGGTCCACACATTAGATTCGTATAATTTGGACTCGAGTCACACATTTGGAATCATACATTCTTGGGATGATTAGCCTTTTTTTTTTTTTTGAAACTTTTTTTAAATAAATGCGAAAGTTCACTTAAGTTCAATAATTTTATTGAGAACAAATATTTGGATGGGATGCATGATATGTACTTGTTAGAACGAGTGCTTGGTGCACACTAGTTAGATTGAACTGGGATCCACATGATAAACCCCACTTTTAGACATTGTACGATCCCATAAATACTGTATATTTTGGGGCTGGGTTTATTTCGAATTACTAGAAATAATAACAATAATCGAGATATAAAATGACAAACCATCATATTTCACCTTTTTTTTAAATAAATAAATAAATGAACAAAATTGAATGAAAACCACGTCCGGAAAACCACTAGTGATATGTCATGGTCCACAAGGCCGAATAAGCTAATTGCATGAGGTCTATAAGTCAACAAAGATAGTGAACTGTAATACTCAAACTAGTCCACATAGCGTGTTATGCTCAAAGTCACAGGCTTATGGAGCCTAATGATCTATGCATATCTCGTTGGATTTAAATATATCTTCAATCTTCACCATTTGAAGGTACACAAGTCAATTTTTAAGAGTTCATTTTCTATAGATTTATTGACTAGAGAAACGGAAGAGTATCTATAGGACCCTAATTGTTTTGCTCGTGTTCACAACCATGAGAGAAGTTGACGTGAAGATGTAGAGTGATACCACGACAATTAAGTCTCGAGAAAAAAACAAACAAAAAAAGAACAAAGAAAAGGATATGTAAGTGAAGTAGATACATAGGAAGCAAATGGTTTTGAAGAACGTTAATTGAATGAAATAATTGGAACGAAACAACAAAAGAGAGAGAGAAAAAGGGGGTTGAGGTGGAGAGTGAGGGAGACATCGCTTTCCCGCAACGTTAGTTAAAAAATGAGAATTCATCCCCCTTTTTTCTCAACTTTGTGCACATTCCAATCCCCCATACTCAATTATTACTCCACCCATTTTAGGAGTCAACGTTAAGGCCTTGGCTCCATGTGATCTCACGTGCAATCGTTTTGTTCTTTTCTGCAACATGGATTTTTACGTTTTATTTTTTTTAATTGTTTTTTTTTTCAGAATTCTATATTTAGACTAC
The DNA here is from genome assembly GCA_016081115.2 of Rehmannia glutinosa. Lineage (NCBI taxonomy): Eukaryota > Viridiplantae > Streptophyta > Magnoliopsida > Lamiales > Orobanchaceae > Rehmannia > Rehmannia glutinosa. Next base: position 58,485,745 of record CM071935.1, on the reverse strand, counting down.
AGTACGCATGCACTTTCATCCGTTTCGTTGAATGAATGTGTAAATACTACACTTGTGTACCTATATGTGGTGGACATATATTGGTACAAATTTATATTCAAGTGTCTTATTTTTTTATAACATATGGCACTTATCATATACCTTTTAATTTTTTTTTGGACAAATCATATACTTTTTTATTCACATATCAAATATACCATATTTCCGATATATAATTATAGGGTTGTAAATGAAAGAGCGTTTGACAAATAAATCATGAACAAGCTCGGATAATGCTCGTTTATGTTCATTTATTAGTTAAACGAGTATATAATAAACAAATTCCAGGGTTCGTCTAATAAACGAATAGAGCTTGAAAAATTGTATACTTATTCATTGATAGCTCGTGAACAAGCTCGTTTAGTGTTCGTTGACAAAATGTTCATGAACCAACTCATGCATCATTTGTTTAGAATTGTTCGTAAATAAGCTTATTAAAGACTCGATCATTAGCTTGATTATGAGAATTAATAACAAAATAATATTATTTATTTAAAATACCTAATTTAAAAAAAAACTTATATATAAGTTAAATACAAATATTGAAAAGTTAAACATATATAATTTTAATCGTATTGTATAATTTAATCTATAATTCTATTGATATGAAAAAGATTTACAGTTACAATATTAAAAATTTATCATCAATATATGAATTAAAGTTGAATTTGTTCATGAATATGTAATGCACACGAATTCGTCAAATGTAATTTTGTTTGTTTTTTTATTTATTGTTGGCAGAAATACAATGAAGACGAACTCAAATACAAACACGTGTTCAGAAACACATTTGTCAACAAATTGAAATATTAAATAATTTTATCAAACGAACGCGACAAATAAGTGTATTAATGAATTTGGAGTTCTATTGAGTAATGTAATATTAATATTAATTTGAATTCGTTGTCAAGTTTGAAATTGTTAGAAACTTGGTTTGATTGTGTCAAATAAGTCAAATTTTAATAGCATGACACTCAAATAATTAATTTTTTGCATGTACTTGATATTTTAATCGAGTGGAGCTCATACGTAGTTTAAAGAAAGGTGATAGAATTTAAGCAAATCAAACTCAAATAAGTTCTGTAAGTGTCGATATCAGACATCGATTATGTTTACTAGTATTTGAGCTTTCTAGCTAAATGTTCAATTCACCTTCTTGGCAAATATGAGTCGAAACTTAAATCACATATTTGCACATATAAAGTGGATCAAGTATATCTATTTGCAGCGGAACTGCCGATCTACGTAGTCAGGATTGAGTCCGTCTAGAAGTCTCCTTTTGATCCATGATTAAGCCATCTACAAGCCTCCTCTTGATTGAACCGCGAACAAGATCACGAACCGTCTTTCTCGTTGGTGTAAATAACTACTAGAGTTATTCACTTTCATATGCACACCTTAAACCCTTGCAGAAATTTGGTGATGCTCCAAAAAGAAAACATTAGAGAGAAATTTTAGGAGAGAGATTATTCTTTTTATTGGGGAACGATATTTTCAGTTAGACTGATATTGTAGGGAGAGATATCAATATATATCTCAATCCCATATTCGAGTTAGAGTCCTAATGGGAGAGGTTTCTAGATAAACCTCATCTAAATAGGACTCCCTATTATCTCAAATATTGATGCAACCTAATTGCACCCAATATCTTCCACTCATACATATTTGAAGAGACTCATTCGAATCACATCCTTATAATTCTCATCTCACGTCTTTTCTTTCATACAGGGAATAAGGCATGCGACCAAGCGAGAAAGTATATAGGTGAGGAGAGTTATATTAAGTCATCACCAAACTAACATAACCCTACAACTCAATAACTCGCTATGTACCCCAAACCAAGTGGTCGCACCCAATCAAGCATCTCTAGATCCCTCAATGAAATAAATAGAGCATGCTCGACTCACTCATGATTGACATCTATTTTGCATGTATTTTAGGCTCAATCTTGGCTAGAATGTGTTGATATGCATGCATTATATGAGTAAATAGGGTTTTATTCTTGTTTTGTGGAAAAGGATTACGCTTTGCTCGTTTTGTAGGAATTTATCGCTAATTGTAGCATTTTGGCAACAAATCGGAGCATTGTAATCGCCAATACTTGATGTAAAAGACGAAGTTTGGAGTCGAATCGAGAAGAAGTCGAACGAACCGGGCAAAAAACGGAAGAAAATAGCCAAGTGCTTGATGTTACAGGCGAGCACGGGCAGGGCGTGCTCCCTTAGCACAGCCCGTGCTCAACCCATACTTGAAGACTCAGTGTTCGACCTATAGCACGGGCAGCCCGTGCCATATGGGCACGCCCGTGCTCTCTTCAGAAAGTTGGAAAATTCATGCGGCACCCAGCACGGGCTGGGCGTGCCAAAGGGGCACGGGCGTGCTCCTCTGCGGGAAAAACAGAGTCTGATCCGTTTTCAACTAGGTTTCGACCCAAACGAAGTACAAATAGACACGGGGCGGCCACAAACAAGGACACGCTGAATTTTACCCTAGAAACCACAGAGAAGAGCAGTTTTCCACCGGAAACTTCGAGAGATTGAAGATAGATCGAGAGATCGTCATTGTCCCCGAGTTCACTCATTCCATCGTATCGTTATTTCAATTAGTTAGATTTTGATTATGAATAATTTGTCTATGAATTGTTTATCTTCGATGTCTGGCTAAACACTTTGTGATTCCCGGGTTTGGGAGTAGGTTAATGAACACTTTTATTTGATGATTAATGATAATTGAAGTTAATGTTTTCTTCCTCTATTCAAGTACTTTGCTTTAATTCCTGTTTTATCAAAAGGCCATTGATTTAAACTTGTTTGATGTATTGATTCATAATTCTAACCGATGAGTTTCAATACTAGATCTTGAGTAATTGACACAAATAGCTTGCATGATTGAGAAGTTTGTTAATATTTGTGAGATCTAATAATCTTTTGAACTTTTGGGAGTTGGATATCTCATGTTGAGTAGAGATGCTAACATAGATATTTCAATCAACGCTTTTACATACATCTCGAGAGAGAGGGTAAATTACTTTGGTGATTGGTCTATAGAGAAGAATACGTTTAACCTTGGTTTGATTAATCTGATAATAAAAGGGGGATATTAACTGAAACCATAACCCAGGAATCCATCCATCCATACTTGATCTTTCAATCAATCTTTGCTTTGTTATTTTAGGATTAATTTCTGCTTTAGTATTAACAGAACCAATCCATCACAGTTCGATCGTTTAGATAAAAATAAGGCTATTATAATCCAATACTTAGTACATTAATTTATTAATCGCTGTGTATTCGACCTTGCTAACCCTATTCTATATACTTCGCCGTACACTTGCGGTGAAGCTAACAAAAATAGGCGAACAAGTTTTTGGCGCCGTTGCCGGGGATTAGTTAAATTTTTAGAACTAATATTGCGATAAATAGAACTATTCTTAATCTAGACATTTTTTTTCTTTTCTTTTTAGTTTGTTGTTTAATTTTACTTCTACTGTGGTTGACTTGTTTTCTTTAGTTGGTTCAGGTAGTGCATGATCACTCGCTCGAAGCAAGGAGAATTAGCACCGTTCATACCGGAGGTTGAGGCTTTTGCTAGGCGAAATAATGCAGCTACTAAACGGGCAGAGAGACAGCAAGACCAAACTATGGCAGGCGTAGAAGAAGACAATAGAGGCAATAACGGGGTCGAAAATGGAGGTAACAACCGGGCCAACAAGGTCAATGTTGAGTTACCAGTACCAGAGGTTCCAGTGGCTCCGGCAGTCCAACAGTAGGCGATTCGCGATTACTTTCGCCCAATCAATCGCAACTATGGTGGAATTGCCAATGTCCCAATCAATGCGAATAATTTTGAAAGCAAGATCGATATCGATGGTGCGTGAGAATCGGTTGGGGGTTTCCGCCCCGAAGATCCCAACTCTCATCTTGCGAATTTCATACAGATTTGCAATACTATCAAGATGAATGGGGTGACTGATGATGCTATACGTCTTCACCTATTCCCTTTCTCTTTAAGGGATAAGGCTAGGAACTGGCTAGGCACCCTAACTCAGGGGAGTGTGAACAATTGGGATGAGCTGAGTCAGAGGTTCTTGTTCAAATATTTCCCACCAAGCAAGACACTACAACTTAAAAGCGAGATCACTCAGTTCAGGCAGTTTGACTCTGAGCCTTTGTACGAGGCCTGGGAGAGATTCAGGGATTTGTTGAGGAGATGCTCGCAGAACGGATTTCCTGAGGATCAACAGCTCTGTTTCTTTTACAATGGGTTGATGGGACAGACTAGATCGTTCGTTTGTGGATGCTGCAGCAGGGGGCGCGCTACTTGCAAGGTTTCCGGAGGATGCGTTCAACTTATTGGAGGAGATGGCCATGAATAGCTATCAGTGGCCCTCCGAGAGGAATAATGTGAAAAGGGTAGCCGAAGTCTCTGATTCGGACCCAATTAAAGAGTTGACAGCCCAGATAACCGTATTGACAAACCAATTGAGTGCACTGACAAAGGCAAATGAGGGAAACATGGGTGCAAGTAATGGGGGAGTTCCTCTAGATCTGATAGAGGAAGCAAATTATGTGAATAACTGGAATTTCACCAGTTTTCGGAACAATCAAAATCCCACTCATTACCATCCGGGCTTGAGGAACCACGGGAACTTCTCCTATGCAAACACGAAGAACGTGATGCAACCACCATCGGGGTTTAATGTGACAAACGGTGTTATTACTGCAGATCCTAAGCCAACCATGGAGGATATGTTCACCTCGTTTATGAGTGAGACGAGGAACAAGTTCAACAAGGATGAGGCAAAGATGGATAAAATCGAAAACCATGTCACCCAATTAGGGTCCCAGATGAAGAATCTTGAAACCCAAATTGGTCAAATAGCTACGATTATTGGTGGGCAGCATCAGAAAAGCCAATTTCCGAGCAACACTGAGATAAACCTAAAGGAACAGTGTAAAGCCATTCGTCTGAGGAGTGAAACGGAATACGAGGGGCCGAAAATACCAGAAAATTCTGAAAAATCGCAGGACGGCACGGCCCATGCGCCACCGCACGACCTGCCCGTGCGCTCTGTTGGAGCAGCGATTGATGTGTCGAAAGATGCGGAAACTGAGGCAAATGGCGAGATTCAGGCCGAGGAAGGAGTTGAGGAACATCGTGCTGAACAAAAAGGGGTTGAGAAGCTTAAATCTTCCTCTAACCCTGATATTTCTAAACTTAATGTTCCCCTTCCTTTTCCCCAACGTTTTCAAAAGAAAAAGTTAGATGCGCAATTTGCTAAGTTTTTAGATATTTTTAAGAAACTGCATATTAACATTCCTTTTGCAGACGCATTGGAGCAGATGCCCAATTACGCTAAATTCTTGAAGGATGTTATGTCAAAGAAGCGGAAGATGATTGGTTTCGAGACAGTCAATCTGACAGAGGAGTGCAGTGCAATAATCCAAAGGAAACTACCACAGAAATTAAAAGATCCGAGGAGTTTCACTATCCTTTGTGCTATTGGTGATGTTTTTTTTAAGAAAGCACTTTGTGATTTAGGAGCGAGTATTAACTTAATGCCCTTGTCTATTTTCAGGAAACTTGGATTGGGAGAGGTGAAGCCATCTACGGTCACCCTACAACTCGCGGACCGATCACTTACTTATCCAAAGGGAATCATCGAGGATGTACTTGTCAAAGTAGATAAATTCATATTTCCTGTGGATTTCTTGGTGTTGGATATGGAGGAAGACAAACGTTCCTTTGATACTTGGGCGTCCATTCCTAGCTACGGGGAAGGCCTTGATAGATGTGCAAAAGGGAGAACTCACATTACGGGTTAATGATGAGCATGTTTTATTTACTATCTATAAGGCACTTCAATTTCATGATGGTGTTGAGACTTGTAATTTCATAGAGGTAGTTGAATCTTGCATTGATGAGTATGCAGATCATACATTGTTTAGGGATGATTTAGAGTTTGGGTTGACACATTCGTGTTCAACTTCAAACATGATGATTGATTATGATAACCAAGACTTGTATGATTGCGTTTGTGCTTTAGATAATATGCATGAACCACCGAGGAGCGCAAGAGGCGCGCACACGCAGAAAAACGTACGAGAGTTAGTTCTACAGGGGCGCACGGCCCGTGCTCTAGAGCACGCCCAGGTCGTGTGCATAGCCGAAGGAAAATCTGAAGAAATCGACGACGGCACGGCCTGTGCCAAATGGCACGGGCAGCCCGTGCCTAAGGTCGAAGACAGCCCTGAGAAATTTGACGACGGCACGGGCAGCCCGTGCCGTGGTCGAGAAAAAAGAGGAAGACCCTGAAGACGGCACGGCCCGTCCCCCTGAGCATGGGCAGCCCGTGCGCCCATCCGACGAGACCATCTCGAACCCAGAACTCAAACCCTTGCCCGAGCATCTCAAATATGCATTCCTTGGAGCGAATAACACGAGTCCGGTAATTGTATCATCTCTTTTAACTTCAGTTCAACTCGATAAATTGCTTAGGGTCTTAAGAAAACATAAATCGACGATAGGTTGGTCAATCTCTGATTTAAAAGGCATCAGTCCATCGATTGTAATGCATAAGATTAGAATGGAAGATGTCTATAAACCTTCGGTGCAAAATCAAAGAAGATTAAACCCTATAATGCAAGAAGTCGTTAGAAAATAAGTTTTAAAATGGTTAGATGCTGGAATTATATATGCTATTTCTGACAGTTCTTGGGTAAGTCCGGTACAAGTGGTGCCGAAGAAAGGAGGGATGACAGTAGTGAGAAACGAAAGTGATGAGCTTATTGCGACTAGAGTAGTTACTGGATGGTGAATTTGTATTGATTATAGGAAGTTAAATGATGCTACTCGCAAAGATCACTTTCCCCTTCCCTTTATTGATATGATGCTTGATCGTTTGGCGGGATATGATTACTATTGTTTTCTCGATGGTTATTCCGGGTATAATCAGATCATGATTGCCCCGGAGGACCAAGAGAAGACGAGCTTTACATGCTCCTATGGTAAATTTGCATTTCGCAGAATGCCATTCGAACTTTGTAACGCGCCCGCTACTTTTCAAAGATGCATGATGGCTATCTTCCATGATTTCATTGAGAAAATAATGGAGGTTTTTATGGATGATTTTTCTGTATTTGGAAACTCATATGACCATTGCTTGGATAACCTTTCTCTAGTTTTGCAGAGATGCAAGGAGACTAACCTTGTTTTAAATTGGGAAAAGTGCCATTTCATGGTACGAGATGGCATTGTTTTAGGCCACCGAGTCTCTTCTGCAGGTTTGGAAGTTGATAGAGCGAAGGTCGTGGCAATTGAGAAACTCCCACCTCCAACAAACGAGAAAGCAATCCGAAGCTTTTTGGGGCACACCGGATTCTACAGAAGGTTTATCCGTGACTTTTCTAAAATCACTAAACCTTTAAGTCAGTTATTAGAAAAAGATATTGCTTTCAATTTTTCCGATGATTGTTTGCAGGCTTTTGAGATTCTGAAGAAGGCTTTGGTGACAGCACCAATTTTAGTAGTTCCGGATTGGAGTTAGCCCTTCGAGCTTATGTGTGATGCCAGCGACTTTGCAGTTGGGGCTGTTTTGGGTCAGAAAAGAGACAAGATGTTCAGAGCCATCTACTATGCGAGCAGAACTTTATATAGCGCCCAGCAAAACTACACCACCACTGAGAAGGAAATGCTGGCAATCGTGTTTGCATTCGACAAGTTCCGGTCTTACTTGATTGGAACTAAAATGATAGTCCACACCGACCACGCGACAATCAAATATCTATTCGACAAGAAGGATGCCAAACCGAGACTGATTCGGTGGATCCTCTTGTTACAAGAATTCGATGTGGAGATTCGAGATAGAAAGGGCTGCGAGAATGTAGTGACCGATCACTTGTCCAGACTGGAATACAAGGAGGAGGAAAAAGAAGACACGGAGGCAATTAAGGAGGAGTTCCCCGATGAGCAACTTCTGATGTTACAAGCTAAATTCCCATGCTATGTAGATTTTGTTAACTATTTGGTTGCAGGGGTCTTGCCTCCGGATTTATCATCTTACCAAAAGAAGAAATTTCTCCATGACGTCAAGTTCTACATGTGGGACGACCCTTTGCTCTTTAAAAGGTGCGCTGACACCATCATTCGGCGATGTGTGCCTCAAGAAGAGTGGGAGGGAGTTCCTCAACAGTGTCATTCTTCACCTTCCGGGGGACACTTCGGTCCAACACGTACGACGGCAAAGGTATTGCAAAGTGGTTTATATTAGCCTACGTTATCTAAAGATTGCTATCTTTTTGTACAGCAGTGTGATAGGTGCTAGCGGATGGGGAACATCTCGAGATGACATGAGATGCCCATGACCAATGTGATGGAGGTTGAACTCTTTGATGTGTGGGGGATCGACTTCATGGGCCCCTTCCCATCTTCATCGGGTTATCAATACATTCTACTTGCAGTGGAGTACGTATCTCGATGGGTTGAGGCAATTCCGGCACAGACCAATGATGCGCGAGTAGTGCTCAAATTCCTAAAGAAAAATATTTTTTACTCGGTTTGGAACCCCGAGAGCTTTGATTAGCGACGGGGGGTCACACTTTGTGAATAAATTAATGAGCACTTTACTTGCGAAGTATGGGGTCAAGCACAAGGTGGCATTAGCATACCATCCGCAAGCAAATGGTCAAGCAGAGGTAGCCAATCGCGAGATTAAGCAGATTTTGGAGAAGAGGGTAAATATAAATCGTAAGGATTGGGCCATGAAGCTAGATGACGCATTATGGGCATATCGGACTGCATACAAGACACCATTGGGCACATCACCGTATCAGTTAGTATTCGGGAAATCGTGTCACTTGCCCGTCGAATTGGAGCATAAGGCGTTTTGGGCTGCGAAGAAGTTAAATTTTGACTTCCAGGCAGCGGGTGAGAAGAGGCTCTTGCACTTAAACGAGATGGAGGAATTCCGGGATGAAGCTTATGAAAATTCCCGGATTTACAAGGAGCGAACCAAAAGATGGCACGATCGAATGATAAAGAAGAGGGAGTTTTTACCGGGTGAACAAGTCCTTTTGTTTAACTCGCGTCTTAAACTCTTTCCGGGAAAACTTAAGTCTAGATGGTCGGGGCCGTTTGTGATAAAGAAGGTGTTAAATCCTCCGGGAATAGTGGAGTTGTTGAGCCGAGATGGGGAGACGTTCATGGTGAATGGCTAGAGGATCAAGCATTACTTGAGCCGGGATCAAAAGGAAGAGGTGACACGCCTCACTTTGCTAGAGCCGTGATCGAGTAAACAAGCGTCAAGCTATAGACGTTATATTTAGCGTTTGTTGGGAGGCAACCCAATGGTTTTGCTGTTTTATTTCTTCCCATGTTTTCTTGGTTTGTTTTTTTTTTCTTTCTCTTTTCTAAGTTAGGATTTATTTGCTTCCATAGGTTAGAAGTTTTCCCTATTTTTGTTCAAAAAAAAAAACGAGTTGTGTGTGGTACCCAGCACGGGCAGACCGTGCCATATGCGCACGCCCGTGCTGGTACCAGGTTTTGGGTTGTGAGTTTTGGCACCCCGCACGGGCAACCTGTGCGCATTGCGCACGCCCGTGCGGTGCCCAGGTCTTTTTGGGGTCGAAACTTCGACCCCTAGAACGGGCGGCCCATGCCATAGGGGCACGCCCGTGTGCTATTCTTCAGACTGATTAAAAACAGCAGGGAGTTTGGGTTTTCTCACAAACCCTTCTCTCTCTCGTGCGCAAGCATAAGAAAATCGAACCCCCTCCATTTTTTGAAAATCTCTCTAGATTATCACTCCAAATCACTTCCCACACTACTCTAGCACGAATTACACTTGTGAAATTGCTTTGAAGCAAGAAATTGGGGTAGTAAGCACCTAGGGCTTCAAACTTCAACTCTCTTCAAAATTCTCGGGATTTAAGGTATGAAGTGCACTTTTTATTTCGAAATTCCTGAGGATTATGAGTTAGGGTTGCTATATGATGCTTGTTTGATACTTTTGCCATGAATTTAATTGAAATCTTCTATTGGGCATTTTATCGAACATCTTATGGGTTGATGAATTAGGATGATTTTGGGTTGATTGCTTGATGGATTATACATGAGCTAGATTGTTTAGGGTGTTAGTGGCTAAGATTCTCAGCAATTATATTGGTATTTGAGTTGAAAGCTTAATTGTGGATTAAATTGTTGAGATGAGACAATATGCCTTTGTTGGATTCTTGTATGTATTCATCGGTTTTCTAGTTTTACTTGGCACGTACGGATTCTCACGATTGTTTTGCCTGGTACTCATCTGAACTAATGGTTGAACCAAGGAATCGACCGAACAGAGGTAGACGAGGATGGGGGGCCGCAGCCGCACGAGCGCCACCACACCCGGACAGCCCCGAGGCTTACGGGCTCACTATTGCCGAGAATGACATACTGGATAAGTGGAATCGGCTCATCACTCGTTCTTTCGCACCCACACGCTATGCCGACGATGAATGTACCCGAACTCTTGGGATACACGAGGAGGTGTGGCAAATGTTTGAACGAGTTGGATGGACCGCTTTCATGCAAGGGCGGTGGCCAACCTACAAGACACTCGCACTTGAGTTCTTAAGCACCGTCCAGGTTACGGAAACGCTACCAAGAAATGAGCCTCAGAAAATCCATTTCAGGTTGGGCAAGGAATGGAGGAACGTCACTATTGCCAAACTGGATCAGATTGGGTACCATCAGACGCCCCGTACCGAACGACTGCAAATTACAACTCGCTGAATTCTGGCGGTTGTTGACTGAAACCCCCGAAACTGGCCTCATGCAATATGCGGCACGCTCATCCAAGGCCTCGGCACTCCGCAACCCTGTATTCCGTTACATCCAAAAAGTGACGGCCCATTCAGTGTTCGTCCGGTACAACAATGGGGGTATGCAAGCGCGGGAGCTATACCTACTTTGGTATATGCTCACCTGCACCTCTTATAACATGGTGGCGTACTTGTGGAACACGCCGTTTACGTACAACAGCATGACGCGGGGAAAATACTAATTGGGGGAATGATAACCCCCATCGCACAACATTTTGGGGTCAATATGAGCCGAATGGAGCCATTAGCGGGCAGCCGAAGCATCAACATGAGCGCCCTCCACACCATGAAGATCATCAGTGACGAGGAGAATATCCTCTGTTTTCTACAAAAAGTCGGGTCGGCGTTCCCCCTTCCTAACCCGCAGCTCACAGCTGTGGTAGACAACCAAATCAACTGGCTCATGTACTTTGACGCACATATCAGAGCCATGGACGGTTTGACAGCACGAAAAAGGAGAAGGGTAGCCGGGTTACCCGACAAAGAGGACTTGGTGATGGAGGAGCAGGAGTATGATAGGCATGAGAGGGGATTCGAGCAGGGCTTCCAGCAAGGAGGCTTCGAGCAGGGCGGCTCGTAGGGGCGGCCCGACATTCCAGAGAGCTCCCGCCAAGATGAGGAGCATGGGGGACAGTACGATCATGAAAGATTCTGTGCCTTTGAGGAAAGCTTGCGACAACATAGAGATGACTTCCGTGCTTTCCGAGAAGTCCAAGAACAAAGGTACCAAATCCAGAAGCAAAGGTACCAAGCCCAGGACTTGTGGTACCAAACCCAAGAGCAGCGGGAGTTGGAGATATTACAGACATTGCATCGGATTGAAAATTGGCATATCTCCCAGGGCCACTTTCCGCCGCCACCCCCACAGTGATCCAGGTCCTATCCACACTTTTCTTTGAAATTCTACCTTCTCTTTCATGCGCTATAATTTCATTCAAGTTTGGGGGGGGAGAGGTAGTAATTTTTTTTTGATGGGTGTGGTGTTTGCATTCATTTAGTTGCATTTAGAGCATATAGGTTGCATTGCATTAGATGTTTGAATTTTTTTTATGTTTTTAGCACGTTTATCGCTTTAGCACGTTTATTGGTTTCCTAGTTGTTAGGGAGTGAGTTGACCGCTATTGTGTGTTTGTTGTGTTGATTGTGATCTTGATCTTGGGAGCATTTGAGGATCGGTTTGGGTTGTTTTGAATTGGATGTTGAGTGTGAGTTGACCGGGTTGAGAATAGTTAATATGGAGCATGTGATTATTGGATCATGGTTAACGTACTTTGAATTATGCACTTACAAGCCTGTGAGCTTTTGAGCCTTTACTGCCTTCATATTATGCAGTATTGTTTGTGATTGAGTGTGTCAGTCATGTTGATTTGAATTCTAGAACTTGCTCTGGTATCTCCGTCAAAGTCACATGTTGTATGCATTCATGAAAATGATTTTAGGCCATTTTTGTTAAGCCCTTCAAGCCTTTTTGCCTACCTTATGATATTTGATTTCCCTAGTTAGCCAATTTGAACCTATTGCCTGAATTTTTGATAGCCACATTGCAAGCCTTAGAACTTTGTATGATTTATCTGTTACCCTAAGCTTGAATGTATAGCATTGGGAAAAAGGGGATGAAAAAAGGGTTGAATGAATGGGTGTCAAGAAGTTAGAAAATGTGTACATGTTGGGTGTTTGGGAATAAAAGAAAAAAGGAGAAAAAAAGTGAAGAACACTCACAAGGAGTCGGGAAAAAAAAATCGACTGCAAATAAGTGAGTCGGCCAGAAGTGAAAAAAGGGCTGGAAATTATGATGTAAGGCGAAGGGGAATGATGTGTATGAAAAAGAAGGGTGAAATAGAGAAGTGGTAGGAGATAAGACGATTGGGAGTACATAGTTGATTTGAATTAGAATAATGATTTGAGAAAAACACTGTGTTTACCAATCTATATGCTTGAGTTGAGTCACTTTATCCATATTTCCCTACCTTTACCAAAGAGCCTTCATTACAACCATAAACAAAGTCCTTTCTGATTTGTGAATTGCATACAAACGAGTGGCGGAGATGTGAGACGATTTGCAAGCATATGGTAATTCTGCAACATTGATATGATTTGAGCGAATACACGTCCCTTATCATTCTAGTGAGTAGAGTATACACTATATCCCTGGGAGGCGTGATTTGAAGTGTTTTACCATGATTGTGATAGACTTATGCTCCGTGTTGTTATTTAAAACTTGGTCGGTTTGTGCTTAATGTCCATTGATAAATGACATGAATTGTGATGCGGTGTTCTTGAGTTGCTCTTCTTTACCCCATTTGTGTTGTCTTGTTTATAAAGTGTTGACCGGGACTGTCAATATTTTAAGTTTGGGGGTTTGATTGACATGTATTTTCCATGTATTTTAGGCTCAATCTTGGCTAGAATGTGTTGATATGCATGCATTATATGAGTAAATAGGGTTTTATTCTTGTTTTGTGGAAAACGATTACGCATTGCTCGTTTTGTAGGAATTTATCGCTAATTGTAGCATTTTGGCAACAAATCGGAGCATTGCAATCGCCAATACTTGATGTAAAAGACGAAGTTTGGAGTCGAATCGAGAAGAAGTCGGACGAACCGGGCGAAAAATGGAAGAAAATAGCCAAGTGCTTGATGTTACAGGCGAGCACGGGCAGGGCGTGCTCCCTTAGCACAGCCCGTGCTCAACCCATACTTGAAGACTCAGTGTTCGACCTATAGCACGGGCAGCCCGTGCCATATGGGCACGCCGTGCTGCTCTCTTGAGAAAGTTGGAAATTTCATGCGGCACCCAGCACGGGCTGGGCGTGCCAAAGGGGCACGGCCGTGCTCCTCTGCGGGAAAAACAGAGTCTGATCCGTTTTCAACTAGGTTTCAACCCAAACGAAGTACAAAAGACACGGGGCGGCCACAAACAAGGACACACAGAATTTTACTCTAGAAACCAGAGAGAAGAGCAGTTTTCCACCAGAAACTTCAAGAGATCGATCAAGATCGCAACCACACCTTCAAGGATTGAAGATAGATCGAGAGATCGTCATCATCCCCGAGTTCACTCATTCCATCGTATCGTTATTTCAATTAGTTAGATTTTGATTATGAATAATTTGTCTATGAATTGTTTATCTTCGATGTCTGGCTAAACACTTTGTGATTCCCGGGTTTGGGAGTAGGTTAATGAACACTTTTATTTGATGATTAATGATAATTGAAGTTAATGTTTTCTTCCTCTATTCAAGTACTTTGCTTTAATTCTTGTTTTATCAAAAGGCCATTGATTTAAACTTGTTTGATGTATTGATTCATAATTCTAACCGATGAGTTTCAATACTAGATCTTGAGTACTTGACATAAATAGCTTGCATGATTGAGAAGTCTGTGAATATTTGTGAGATCTAATAATCTTTTGAACTTTTGGGAGTTGGATATTTCATGTTGAGTAGAGATGTTAATATAGATATTTCAATCAACGCTTTTACATACATCTCGAGAGAGAGGATAAATTACTTTGGTGATTGGTCTATAGAGAAGAATACGTTTAACCTTGGTTTGATTAATCTGATAATAAAAGGGGATATTAACTGAAACCATAACCCAGGAATCCATCCATCCATACTTGATCTTTCAATCAATCTTTGCTTTGTTATTTTAGGATTAATTTCTGCTTTAGTATTAACAAAACCAATCCATCACAGTTCGATCGTTTAGATAAAAATAAGGCTATTATAATCCAATACTTAGTACATTAATTTACTAATCTCTGTGGATTCGACCTTGCTAACCTTATTCTATATACTGCGCCGTACACTTGCGGTGAAGCTAAAAAAAATAGGCGAACAACTCAAATATGTTTCTATATTCATGACTAGTCAAACACATTTCGACATAGTCGGACTATGAATTATAGAACATAAGTGCATTACCAACTTAATTCTTCCTCGGCCCCTCATGTCAATTAGTTTGGTCTTGACAGTTTTCCTAGACATGCTCCGACATACCGAATCACACATAACCATTGAATACATGCTAAAGTAGCGTCATCAAGCTTACACCTCATGACATGATCCAAAGTCCCAAAGAGTACAAGAAAATAATATGGGCTCACACAGTGACGAAACAGGGACCCATTCTGTCACTTTCCCATAGGCGGTCACCTCAAAGCAC
The DNA here is from genome assembly GCA_016081115.2 of Rehmannia glutinosa. NCBI lineage: Eukaryota > Viridiplantae > Streptophyta > Magnoliopsida > Lamiales > Orobanchaceae > Rehmannia > Rehmannia glutinosa. Next base: position 58,470,677 of record CM071935.1, on the reverse strand, counting down.
ATGTGGTATGAATATATGCTATGATGGAGCTCCCACTCAAATTGAGCATGTCACGCTCTAGACATCATACAAATCTTAGTCCAGTCACTATTCAAGTACCCGACCTGCATACTACTCGTAGTCATGCTCAAAGTGTCATACGATAGCTCACACATCCGGCTACAAACAGGCTTTTATAAAGTTTGAACATACTTCATTATCGATCAACTCGGATCTCATCTTAATGCTAGTTAAGGCGACTGTTAAATATTCTTATTAATCTTCCTCAATGCACTAGCGCGAAGGCGATCATTCACAAACCTCCTTATGTGAAACAATCTTTTATGTCTCATCATGCTCGCTCTCTTAGCGCCAGGGTGATTTCCCGTGTGAGAGGGCCAATCAAAACCTAGTGACAACTCACAAATTCAGTACCAAACACATAATGAAAATACAACATATCTCATTAATCACAATATGTTCTCATAGGCTATATGATCAATTCTACTTAATCTATAATGGCTCAAATGCCTTTGGAGCATATCTCCAAACAAAGGCTCATAAAAGAGATCAGTGCCCACACCGCTCGTAGAAGTATGCCTGAGAACAATTTAGTTATGACAAGAACTCTTAAGTGAAGTAAAGCCTCGAGTAAGTATGTTTGGTCTACCAACAATGTTCAGCGCCCAAACCATATACCAAAGTGGTTTTACTATCACAAAGGCAACAAAATACATCATGGATGTGCGCGCAATGTGCATCATTTCAAGATGCTAAATTTGACTCAAACAATTCATAGACCAATCTGTTAAGATATTTAAGTACCCACATGTCGGCATCACAATAGTGCATGGATCACTTCGATATCCACTCACCAATCACACTGCTAAGTACACGACTTATTGAGTACGCACATAGCGGACATCAAACATTCAACAATGCTTACATAAACTAGCTAGCATTTCTTTTCTTCTTCTGAAGATATCGTTTCTTGACTAAGAATATGATCTTTGACCATGGAGTGTAAATACAGCCAACACTGGGTGGCGATAACCCCATATTCTTTCCAATCATCACATTTTTGCCACATACAATGAGATACAACGCTTACATCTGTTCAGTGAATTAATTGACCATCGTAGGCCTATCAAAATGATAGCTCGGTGAAATCAACGATGACTCAAGTAAACAGCTGGAGCTTTTTGATCAACAATCAATGCACTCTTACTCCACTTCTTGAATTCATCGGGTGATCCACATAGATCTCCTGATTCAATTTTCACTAAAGTATGTCGACCTCAATCATCCAGGACAAACCTAGACGAAAGTGGCAATAATAAATAACATGTGAATTGAGGCAATCTCACCACTTAGTGAGAACATCTCAAAAAATTTACGCTCTTTTAACAGACGTAAACATTTCACCCTTAGTCGAGCTACACACATGTTAATCAACTCATATATCTAGCACTTGACCTAATGAAACCATATGTTTCAAAGGGTCTTGCATCTAAACAGAAGATCAACAAGCTCTTTGACTTTATTCTTAGTCATTGACTCATCTTTTTCTTCACAAAAACTATTTACTTAGGGCATCAAGTGAAGTCACATATTCTATCGACTCATCAACACCCATAAAAGTAATTGTGAAGGATACCCACTCAATCCCATGATGGAGAATATTTCATATTCACTCCTTTTTACTCGTGGAATTCGAGAATCATTTGCGTGTGAGACACTAGCTCCCACTGACTTAATGTCGATTCTACTATCCTAGCGATTACTAGATGAGTTTAAAATACAATATCCTGGCTAGAGAAACGAGCGTCTCCTAAGGATCTTGCAACTCGCATAGTTGCAAGATCTCTTTAGACTTCACATATGCTCAAGAAATCCCTTTAAGGGGAAACCTAAACCGTGCGACTTGATTCTCCACGTGAGAACACATATTCTCGAATATACATGGGTAGACCCACTAATTTGGGCTTGTTACCAAACTAAAGTCATATAAGGTTGAAGAATCACTTGGAGACATATATTTTATGATGTAGGCAACAACAAGATACACAAATCAATTTGCGTCATCATAAATCTAACCATTTTGAAATGATTGTCCCTTCTTTGCAAGCACATATAGCTGCAAAATGTTTAGAACCAGCATTCAACTTGCAACTTTATTTCCTTCAACTATGTGTCCAAACTAATTAGACACGCTATTACCACTCCTTATTAGCACATCTCCATCTATTAAGAATCGCTCAAAGAAATTTGACGCTTCTAACTGATGGGAGTGGGGATGTACTAACTTATAGCATAAATATCAATAAAGGAAAATATAATGCATTAATTTGTGCCTCACACTTATAAGTTTGTACTCAATTTAGTGGACTTAGCTTTAAAGCTTATCCCGCTGGAAAAAAGTTATGCAGAGGGAGATTGATGTTAGCGAGTTAGATAATAAAGCCTCCTCGAGCTATTACAGTCGTCCTCCTAACCTCACGTGGCACGATATCAATAGAAGACCTAAAAGAAATACTATCTAAAGCCAAGCATCACAAAGAAAGATAGACAAGTCTTCTCACTCAACAAATATCTTACAGGTGCATTTATCCGAGTAAGACTACATCGACACATCAAGTTGCTCACACCAACTGTTGAGCTTGAGGTGCCTCTTTTTAGCCTCCTCTTGTGCGCTCTATAGCTGCACATCCCGATAATAGTCATACACATTTGCTCAATCTCAATCACATGATAAGTCAACAAATATCTACAATCCACCCATGGAGAGATTTGAAAATATTAGCGGAAAAATAAGGAGCAATTAAATAGTCAAACTTCATCTCGGTACAATTACGAGCGAAGTTGCTAATCTCATAAGTGCACTTAATGTTGTTGAAACTTAATTGCCTCATTCAATAAGGTGACACACCTTGTCGTTTTATGGATCAAATTATAGTTCTAGTTTTAGATTTTGCTCTCGTCAAGCTACATTATGCTTGTTCCAACATTCACCCGAGTTGGTTATGTCGATCTACATAAGGGACAAGTGCACTTACTTGTGTATTTCTCAACTTTTTATAATCAGCCTCTAGATAGGCGATTTTCATTAATAATAACACAAGTTACTAATATTCTTAATTCAACTCAAATAGCGAATTTGGATAACTAGAGTTTTTACTTGGGAGTAAGTTCATATTCCAAAAATAGAGCTTAAACTCTTTTATTAATTTTTTTAATTTTGCATCTTAAACAAATTAAAGCGCAAACTTAATTTTTAATATATAAGTATATCATCGGCATCTCAACTGCGATTATTTCAGGCAATTAAGTTCTTCCATTTTTCGCTTAAACAATTAAAGCACAAATACTTTCATTAATCCATAAAAATATTGTCTGCATCTAAGTCACGACAATATTGGATACCTTGTCTATTTTCATGTTAAATTGACTAAACTAAAGTTGGTGAATTTGGTCTAAACACATTTCAATAAATTGCGCAAACAATTAGATACTGATCTAAAAAAATTATTCTAGATCCAAGTAATATTTGTCACTTTCTTCAATTCAATGAGATCAAAAATTTGCCACCAAGGCTAGTATCATCTCCCACCGAATTGAAGATTACAATAAAAATTACTGATTCATGAATAAAATTATCAATGTCCATAAATAAATCATGCATGCAACCATGCGATATGAATAATAATGAAAATAGCCCCCATGGGCGACGTTAACATATGGTGCATCATGTGGAAATAATTTAGACTTATGATAGTAAAATAAAAAAAATCCTCGTAAAATTGATGTTATACAGACTTCCAAAAATCGGCTCAATAAATACATGTCTCGAAAAAAATAAAAATAAATTACAATTTTTCAAGGCATACTACATCAATCTAGGAAAAGTAAAAAAATAAATGAGGATTAACACTATTGTCAAAAATTAACTCCCACAAATAATATTAATATAAAACAGTAAACACTCAAATACATGAGCACACGTATGTCAATGTTCATTCATTAAAACGCACAATAATTCACATCACATCAACTCAATTAATTGCATCACAAAAAAATTACAAACACATAAGCAATTAATGAAGCATACAACTCATACAATATACAAATCACATTGAATATTTTTGTTTCCACCTTAACGCACAAAAATATAATTTTTTTCACGCACCTTATGCGAAAAAGTATTTTTCATGCACCAATGTGCAAAAAATAATTTTCGCATGCATCACAATATACAAAAAAATATTAAATCTTGCAAGCATCTTAATGCGCAAAAAATAATTTTCTTTCCTGCACCTAAGTGAAAAAAAAAATTCATGAACCCTATATGCAAAAACTATTACTTTGCATGCACCATAGAGCATAAAAAATAATTATGCCTACATTCTCATGCGCAAAAAAAGAAATTCCACAAGCACTTTAATGCACAAAAATAGTTTTTGCATGGACTCAATAGCGCAAAATATTTTACATGCATTAAATACTATAAAAAAAATGCACAAAAAATAATTTTGCAAGCGTCCCAACGCGCAAAAAGTAATTTGATATCCAACTTCTATATAAATATAAAACAAGCTGGTGGTATAATAAGAAATCTTCTTGGCCTAGTGGTGAACATGCATAAAGATAAATTAAAAAAGGTTTAGGGTTCAAATATATGTGAGACCAACAATCCCTTTTCTTTTCTAATCAAAAGGAAACACCACTTAGGCACTACTAAGTGTCAAATCATCGCCGGTATGGCGTCCAAACTCCAAACAGATGTCACGCCAATTGCCCGAGTAGCAGGCGCGCCATGTCAACACCCCAACACCATGTCAGCAATCAGGTAACGCCACATGGCTCCATGTCAAGCGACCACAGTTCTGCTTCTTCATGTAATTAAAGTGCCGAATAAAAATAGGCACTTAATCAAAATATTTGGCTTCGACCCGCACGCAAAACAAGGAAAAATTACAAACTTGCAAACCATGCACGTTTTTCAATGCACAATTCTTGTTTTAACTCAAAAACTTTGAATCGTCATAACTTGTTCATTTCAAATCCGTTTTACATGTATAATATGTCAAACTAATCGTCTTCTCGAGATCTACAATATGACACAAATATTGCAAATATAAAAATTGAAATACAGATTCAAATTTTTATACACAAATTAAATTTTTTTAAAATAAAAAATTAAATCACATATATCATCAAACTCAAGCACGTTAAATAGGAGAGAATAAGGCCTAATAGTTCTGATAGCACTGTTAGCAAATATGAGGCGAAACATAAATCACATATTTGCATATATAAGGTGGATCGAATATACCTATTTGCAGCGAAACTGTCGATCCACGTAGCTAGGATTGAGCCCGTCTACAAGCATCCTTTTGATCCATGATTAAGTCATCTACAAGCCTCCTCTTGATTGAACCGTGAACAAGATCACGAACCGTCTTTCTTGTTGGTGTAAATAACTACTAGAGTTATTCACTTTGATGTGCACACCTTAAACCCTTGGAGAACTTTGGTGATACTCCAAGAAGAAAATCGTAGAGAGAAATTTTAGGAGAGAGATTATTCTTTTCATTGGGGAACGATGTTTTCAGTTAGACTATATTATAGGGAGAGATATCAATACATATCTCGATCTCATATCCCAGTTAGAGTCCTAATGGGAGAGATTTCTAGATAAACCTCATCTAAATATAACTCCCAATTATCTCAAATATGGATGCAACCTAATTGCACTCAATGCACCTCAAGTTATTATTCGATGAGCAAGACTCATTATGATTGGTTCTACCCTTTTGGTAATTACAAACTACTTTATAAAAATAAATAATAAGATTACATTAAATTTGAAAGGTGAAGATTTTAAATTCATAATAATAATTTTATTGAGTAAATTAGGATAATTTCATTACAATAAATTCCAAGAAACCTTGTTTTTCTTTTTTTAATGGGTAAAGGAGAAATGCGATGTTCTGAGAGGGGAGGGAGATGAGATTGGAACTTGAGTCTGCTTTCCAATAACACACCTTTTGACCATTTAGGTTGCATCCAAGTCCCTCCAAGAAACATAAAATCTATTTTGAGCTATTTATTCAATTATCATGCCAGATTTTTATATCACTTAATATAATATTCATAGAAAATTAAATTCATTTACTATTTAGATCACTTGAAATATGCATCTCCAAATTCTTTATTACAATTTAAATTGCTAAATTCAAACGGAACCTAAGATACAATTCTCACGAAATGTTAAAAAGAATATGGTTTTTTTTTTTGCTTTTGATATGCAAATGTTTATGATATTTTATTTGATTGTGTCTTCGTGTCATTAATCTGGACAAAAGTTCTCTATCTATTTTAGTATGACTATGAAACTGCAGCTTAATATTGTCAGTGTTTTTCATTACCTCGGAAATTATAATTAACAAGCCCAGAGTTTACGTACAGATAAAAATTAGATGACAATAAAAAGGTGAAAGATATCAACCCTAAATAGAACGGGCACGTTGGACATCACATTGTTCAACACTAATCTGAAATCCTATCCATAAGATTCTACACAACTTACAGAAATTCAGTTTACATTTAATGACTTAAAGCTTCTGTAAGGAAATATCCTAGCAGTAAACTGGCCGCGACATTAATTATTAGAAATAACAACACAAATGCTTATCTCTTCCAATCCCCTAGGAAACAGATTAGGGATAATTACAAAAAACCCATCGTGGTTCGGTCTAATTACAAAAAAATCCAGGGGTTTCTGAAAATTGCAAATAATCCATTAAGAATTGATTCCGTCTTACATTTTTCTACTTCATAAGCGAAAAACATTTCAAAAATCTCTCTGTCATTTACAGAAATATTACAGTAGTTAAATTTAAGACAAAATCAAACCTGAGGGAGTATTTTGTAATTTTGACATATCTCTAGATCTAGAATATTTGTAATTAGCCTAAACTCTAGGGTAGGTTTCGTAATTATCCCAAAAACTTATTCTCTGCATCTCTTCTGTAACATATATTAACACAAAAAAAAGGCCTTTTGATTCGATACCTATTGATTCTTCTTTATCTTCAAAGTGGATGAAGAGAAACTGGAAGAAGGGGGTCGACGATCTTGATAAGAAGCTCTAAGTATAAACAGAAGCGTCTCCACCAACATGGCGCCAACCAAACCAAGGATGCCGCCAGCAGCACTCTAATAATTAAATATCACAAAAATCAATTTCCATCAATAAATCAAATCAAGATATAGATTATTAGCTTGAGAGGGTAAACTGGCGGGGGACGGGGGGTTTGAGAAATTTTGTCTTATGATTCTTTTGCAAAAGTTACCATAGCAGGGCTGCTGCCAAACAAGGCTCTGAATGCTGCATATCCAAGTAAGTATCCCGTAAACATTGTAACCACGACATGCAATCCTGTAAAAATGATGAAGATAGATATTGCTGATCTCAAGCCATTTCTAGTACCAGATTATGCAACGCACAAATACATTGTAGAAACAAGATTGGAAGCTTTAAAGAAAATTGACAAGAACATAGCTTTTTTAAATCTTCAGTGTTATCCACAAAAGATTAAAACCTTGAGGGGCAAAGGCAGAGAGGGCGGAGATTCTTGTTTTGAATGGCTACCAACTCGGAAATTTCATAAGTAATGGGTACAAAAACAAATATCAGGTAGCAATAATAATAATTTAAAAAGAAAATAATTTTAGAAAATTAATTGGGAATATGGATAACCAAAATAAAAAGAGAAAATTAAAAGAAAAGAAAAGAAGAAAAAGAAAGAGGACTGCAGTGCAGATGCAATAAATACATTTGAGGCAGAACAGTATTTCATTATCTCTGTGACTTGGTTTAGATTACTCATAAAACCAGAAAACTTCCACAGGATTGAATATTGTACAGGAAAAATCTCATATCATTGTCACAACACGAATTCACTAAAGACACGCAACTCAAAAGCAAACTGAAAGATAAAAATACCTTGTTGGGATTATGTGAACGCAATGCTGCAACTTCGAGTCATTTTTGTCTATATAAGGGGTTCTTAGGCCTAAGGTGACTCTGAAACCATAATTCTGTTGGGTATAAATATAAGGGATAATTACAAAAAGTACCCCTGAGGTTTGACCTAATTACAAAAAAACCCAGCTAACTTTAAAACTTACAAAAAGTACCCCTGAGGTTTGAAATATATTTCAAAATCCCCCTTCATATTTGTAAAATCATTGCAGATTACCCCTTAATTTTAACACTAAATCAAACCTCAGGGGTACGTTTTGTAAGTTTTAAAGTTAGCTGGGTTTTTTTGTAATTAGGTCAAACCTCAGGGGTACTTTTTGTAATTATCCCTAAATATAAATTGAAATAGAGATTGACAAATGGGAGACTACTGTATGTGTTTGAATTACAGTATAATAGCATTTTCAAAACTTACGCACTAAAGCCTTTGGAATTATTAAAGACTGAAAATGTTGGAAACTTTAGCTCTGTTTATATGCTCTTTCTAATACATTTTCTCTTTTTCTATTTGCTCACCCTTAAGATGTTGAATACACTGCATATATAGAGTGATATACGTCAACAAGTATTAGAGTTAATCGACAGAAACTAAGCACTAATAAAATGGCGAGTACATTTAACTTGCAATCTCAGCTTCCATTGATGGTGAATACATGACTTATTTTGTTGCCATAGTATGGTGAACATGCTCTCAATTTTGTGCACGAAACTTTGCTCATTCAGTCAGTTAATTAAGGTATCTTTGGGTTGAAGATTCTTCATTTCAATTTCTGTTTGTCCTTTTGAATTACAAATTATACTTGAACTCCTCAGATTGCTGTACAAACTCTTACACATACCTCAATTAACCGACTCAATGAAAATTACCTGTTTCTTTTTAAGTTTTCCTACAGAACTTTTGCCATACCCTCAGATTTGGTTGACTGCTATAGAACTCTTGGACATATTTGACTGTAACCAATTAACCAAATCTCGCCAATAAATATTGCAATTTTATAGCCTCCAATTTAGTTTTTCAAAATTTCCTGCATCTTTTGATGGTTTTACACCTATAATGCACAGAAAAATTGACCGACTTACCCTTTATTGCATAAAGGACAATGCTCCAGCATTTTCTCTTTTCAGTAATTAATGTGGATACCCCTTCCAGAATATATGTATCATACCCCTCTTCAATAATATTCCATAGTATATAGGAAGAAGACAACATCCGCATTAGAAACTCCATAAACTAAAAAAAATGACCAAGAAGGATAAAAGCACCTTGTTAAGAATATGTGAAACCAAGGTCATTATTGTTGCCAGTTAAAGTTATTTTGTTGTATAGGAGGGTATCAAGCCAAGGGTGGTTATAGCACCACGATTCTATTGAGTGTTAATATAAATTGAAACTAGAGATTGAATAAATCGAGGCTAAAATATAATTGAAATTCAACATTACAACATTTTCCAACGCCTATGCACTAAAGCCTTTGGAATTACACTCTCTTTTCCTACATCCCTCCTTCATATGTTCAATACATAATATACATTCGGTGGTATACCCACAAATTGATAATACAGCATCTGCTTAGTTTTTTCCTTTCTTGCAGAAACTTTGCCCATTAAGTTGGTTAATTGACACTGCCAACTACAATTTCACGGTGAAGATTCTTGATTTCATTTTTCTTTTCTTTCTCGAATTACATATTATATTAAATACTATTCTAAAGCTGCTTTCATTTATTAAAGTGACAATTCTATTAGGTGTAAATATGAAAGAGATATTAACCAAAGCATAGGTTTTAAATACATACTACATTATTTTCCAAAACTTTTGTGCTAAAATCTTGCATTTGAGGGCTACGAATTTCAGCTCTCAAATACTTTTAAGTTTTTCTTCTCCAGTTCTTGACTCACTCTCCTCTCTCTAATTTGCACCATATATTACTTGCATAATGGAAACAAAATCTTAATGGCAAAGTCATAATAACCGATAATATGATATCGAGAATCCTCACCCAAGACGAAAATGGCAAAATATCAGGCACAATTTATACAAAGCAAGTTGCGCCCTCATCAATTTGTGGCAACAAAACAAGCCATGTCTCAACAACTAATTGATGCTAAGATTAAAAGATAATTTTAGTGGCATATCACCATTTTCTTAATGCTTGAGCTAATTAAAAGTAATGTTGGCCGAATATAACACTATACAAATGTAATGAACTGAGCATTTTAAGAGTGAAACAGAGTGAAAAAGGTTAGATAGTTTAACATTTTGAAGAGCTAAAAATTCCTCAAATTTTAACGGTCTAACTCAAAAGACGTTAGTACATAAACTCTAAAAAGTATTATAAATTTGTAATAAATGTTAGCCTCTATTTATTCAATTTCTTTCAATTTATACTTAAACCAAATATACGTGCGATAACTTGGCCTGATAACCCCTCCGATGCACAAAAGGGCTTTAACTAGTAGCAATGAGCTTGCCTACACAATTTACCAAAAAGGTATTCCAATATGTTTTGTCTTGCATGTTGTTGGGAAAAAAAAAAGGTGTGAACTAAATGTGAAGCAAATTTTGGTAGAAGGAAAAAAGCCAAACGGATGCTTTCGAGCGGGTCTGTCACTAGATCATAAGCAAATGTATGCTGATTGATCTAAAGCTACTTAAGGACTATGTAAGCTGTTTTGAAGCTATCCATTTTATTATATTATATAAATAAAGGCATCAATTCAAGTGTGCACAGCGAAGAAAGCTTTAAAAATCAATCTAAGTGAGCAAGAGAAGATGGCAAGTATAGGTACTATGCAAGTGAGCATTTGTGAGAAATAAATTGTGAGGGTGCTGGAAATGGTTGTGAGATTTTCTTCCCAGGCAATACTAATGAACTCGTAAAGTATACTTTTACCACTTTCGAGAGTGGTTGTAAAAGGGATTTCTTTTCTTAAGGTTGGAAAATAGATATTAAACTCAAGTGCGTGTATTTACCCTAAACCCCATATATGATTAATTTCGTCTGTCAGCCCTTTCCACAAAACCCCCATACTTTTCTCAAGTTTATGTGTCAAATTACCTTTCTCAACACATTTCCACTCAATCAAGCACTCAAACATTTACATATAAGAAGCCTAAATAATTAACAAACGGAGAACATTCAGATCAATTCACAACAACTTCGCAGAGCGAAGTAATCTATCCACAAAACACAATTTTCAATGCTCGGCACACAAGAATCATAAGATAATAATCCCTATGTGTTTGTTACAAAACCTCCAAATAGATATTCATTTTCCATGCAATTGAAAGCTTAAATGCAATGATATTGACCTAAAGCAACTTAATTCCTTTTCAATCACAAATTGACATGTAATTTATTTACTTGATAGTTTGTTACAAGAAATAAAGCATATAATTTCTAACATGTTCTCTTATTTTCAGATAAAAAAGTTAGTCTGCAAATCTGAGACAAGATGCATTTGAACATAAGACAAAAACTCAAACAAGCATACTGCGATATGAATGCTGAAAGAAAGAAAAAAAAAAAAAAAAAAAAAAATTTGTTTACCGAAGCCTATTTGATCCTTGTAAGAAGAAAAAGGCTCTTCCACACCCTTTTTAGGAGTAATGTCCTTCACCAATTCTTCATACGCCTTCCTCTCAGCAGCCTCCTCTAGCTTTCTCAATCTCACCTTCAACTCCTCACTCTAGTAAATAAACCACCCAATAAGAAAAATAAATTCAATCAGCTGAAGACTGAGAACAAAGAAATGCAAAAGCTCAGATGAACAAATGATCGAAATTCGTGATTCGAATTGGACTATTAAAACCCCAAAAAAGCAACCAGTTACTTATTCCGGCAATAATTGAAATTACCTTGACCCTGGGCTTAGGACCAGTAAATATGAAATTAGAACCGGAGAGGAGAGCGGATAAATCGGGTCTGGTTTCAAATACGGATCCGAACCAGATCGATTTGAGGGACTTGTATGGTACGGTCGAGTGCGTAATAAGCGAGGAAGAAAGGTCTCTGAGATCTTCCGACAGATGGGAGTCTGTGGTGGCTGCGGTGAGGAATGTGCGGATGGCATCGGTAACTGATATGATCAGGCCGCCGCCTGTGGCGGTGGCTGGTGGCGGGAAGGTGGTTGAAAGTTTGGGGGACTCGTTTGCCTTGGTGACCATTTTGGTTGAAATTGAAAAACGGTAAATTATTAGTGGAAGGTGTAGATATACTTTTCGAGTGTGCAACTAATTGTCCTCCTATTACAAATAATAATTAGGGTAGGCACGAATGAGTCACTGTGGAGGCCAGGATCCTTGTGGTTCTAGAATTCTCGTCTTGGAACACATCTCATTATTTCAATTAGTTGATCAATCATCAATATTCTCTTGCTTCCAAAGGAGGGTGGAAGTTCAATTCCCACTAAAAATCAACCATCTCTTGGGGGAAGTTAGTGGTTCCTCAGGTAAGACTAGATTGAGGCAATGTGGCGTTGACCCCTTTGTGCACAGAAGTGCACATGTCTTGTTAGAAAATTGAGGCTAGTTGAGACACATCTCGGGTTTAGTTTGGAAAAAAGAGTATTGGGTGTAAATGGGTATAAAGCAACCTGAAGGCATAGATTATTTGTCTGTCAAAGTATTCGCAATCGAATCGAGCCAAACTTTTGAGAGTTTGAGCCTAGCTCGTTTATCATTGAGTCGAACTCGAACTTAATTCATCGAATATATTGATGGTTCACGAGCTTAATTGAGTCTGAAAGAGTTTGATAAATATCAATTATAACTTTAGTTATTATTCAATTTAATACCAAAATAAAATTATATATATATAAAGTGCATAACATATCTACGCTCAATAACTTTATTCCTCATACAAGCATTGCAAATAGTACTTATTGTGGACTTATTATCTATAAATTTGTGTTGTTAACCAAAAAAATGTCATTGGGTCAAGCAATTCCCTATGACATATCCATAATATAGTCCTTCTCAGCTTTGATAATCGACCAAGATATAGGTGACACTATAAGTACTGTGTAGTTGGATGATTATGCGTGCCACATCAACATCCAATGCCCAGTCTCCATCAATTGATATTTTCTTGCCCCTCAAACGAAATAGACAACCACACTTATTGTTCTAGGGGTGTCAATTAGGGTTAGGTCCGGGTCGACAGGTTCATGGGTCAGAATAAGCCAACTCGGGCGCAAACCGTTTAATTATTCGAGTTAGAATCATGAACTCGGATCCGACCTATTTATTTCACAGATAATCCAGACCCGACCTGTTTAACCCGTTTAATAAAATTATTTTTATGTATATTTAATAGTTTCGGCTGAATAAATTTAAGTTTTTTAAAATCAACCACAATGACATTCTATTCAATCAACGAAAAAATATCACAAGTCACACATACAAAAAAATAACATAATTGCACAAATAAGATAACATACTAATCATATTTTTAGGACAACATATAAAAAAACATGCAAAATAATAACAACATACATAATTAATGAGGTTTTAGCATTTAAGTTTAAAGACATGTCTTGTTTTTGTTTTTTCTTACAATTAATTATTTACTTGGTTTTCTTTTAAATTCACAAATAGGTTAGACGGGTTAAATGGGTCATAGTAGGTTGACCCGAGCCGACCCGTTTAATTGGCGGGTTATTCGGGTTTGACCTGGACCCATGAAGCCTGGATCCATGTCCATTAATTTCGTGTTAGGTTTGTGTCGGGTCCGAAATTGACACCCCTAATTTGTTCTAGTTTCTCTCTTACTCACTTTCTTTTTTTACTTTACTTACATAATATTTATCGAAATTTTACTCTACATAATTTTCTCGAGACCAATCCCCCATAAATTCACGGTGCAAGCTAAAAACAAACGAGGTCCTCTCTTAGCCAAACCATTGTCTGACTTGAATTACTATCACCATGCCAAATTCAATTCCTCTATCACACATCCAATCAAACAGTTTCTTAGGAGATGAAACATACTCGTGCGTGTGAATACATTTGTGTAATCCATAACAATATCTTGAACATGAAGAAAAAAACATAAACGAAGAGTGTGACCCTTTTTTTATGTCTCATGTTTAGGTTAGCAAGTGAACTATGCCACTCGAGAGCTTGACTCAATGAAAGATTGTTTGACCTCTTTTAATGGAACTTTTTAAAATATGAACCAAACTCAAGCTTAAAGTTAATCAGCTCGTGAGCAGAACAGTTAGTAATTAAGATCGTGAGCTAGCTCGTATAATTTAAACTAGTAGTTTGACTTTAATTTATTTTTTTTTTGTAATTTTTAAAGATAACTAAGTTTTGTTGTAATAAGGCTAAATCTAGAGAATGTTTACAATCACTACAAAAAAAGTGTTTCTCATCTTTTGGCTGAAAAAAAAAATACTTTTCCGTGTTTGCATAAACCAATTTCTGCTCATGACTGTGTCTTATGTATGGCAAGTGAGTCCTTCGATTCAGGCCCAGAAAAATAACAAAGTTTTAGGGGCCCAAAAATTTCGATTACCTTATATATATATATATATATAATATATATATATAATAGATAGGGATCTATATTTAATAGGAGGTAATTTTTATTTTTCCCTCAAATTATGCAAGTTTTTCTTCTTTGTTCACTTAACTTTGAATTTGTTCTACATTACCCTCTGAACTTTGTGAATTGTTGCACTTAACCTATCATTTTCAAATTTACCCTTGATTAGTGTGAGTTTTGCATGTAATATGGGCATAATATTGGATATAATAGGTTGTTAAGCATGTATTAACTTCATAAAATGGGTCATGTTCTTATAAAGTGGAAAAGATATTACGCTTTGCTCGTTTTGTAGGAATTAAACGATATTTATAGTACTTTTGTGGTAAATCGGAGCATTGCAGTAAAGGACCGTCGAGAATCGAGCGAATACATGAAGTTTGGAGCTGAACCGAGAAGAGATTAGATGAACCGGGCAAAATACGGTAACGCACGGGCAACCCGTGCTCATAGGCACGACCCGTGTGTGCAAGACTGAAGGATTCACATTGAGGCACGGGCAGGTCATGCGTTGGAGGACGGCCCGTGCATCTGTTCAAGAGAAGAATTGTCTTACGGCTTGACGCACGGGCTGGTCGTGCGTAAGCGCACAGCCCATGCATCTGTGCGGGAATTGACAAATTAAAGTCGTAATTACTTAGGCTTGGTCCAACGGGAGTATAAATAGAGACGAGGCGGCCCCAAACGAGGGGACACTGATTTTTACCCTAGAAAGCACAGAAAAGAGCAACCTTATACTGGAGGATTCGGGAGATTGATTGAGGTCGCATCCACACGCTTGAGGATTGAAGATTGATTGATATATCATCAATATCCCTGAGTTTGCTTATTCCATTGTACCTTTTATTTTCACTTAGTTAGATATGAACATGAACGATTTGTCTATGAATTGTTTATTTTCTATGTCCGGCTAAGAACCTTGTGATTCTGGGGTTAGGATTAGGTTAATTGATACTCTTGTTTGATGTTTAATTGAATTGAAGTTATTATTTCGAACCCTATTCAAGTACTCTGTTTTATTCTTGTTTTATCAAATGGCCATTGGTTTAACTTGCTTGATGTATTGATTCATAATTCGAGAGATGAGTTTCAATACTAGATCGTGAGTACTTGACATGAATATTTTGCATGATTGAGAAGTCTGTGAGTATTTGTGAGGATAAATGATCTTTTATGGGAGTTGTTTATCTTATGTTGAGTAGAGATGCTAGCATAGATAATTCAATCAACGTTTTTATTGTGTCTCAAGAAAGATGGTAAAATACTTTTGTGATCGTCTTATAGGGAAGACTAATAATAACTTTGGTTTTGATTAATCGGATAACAAGAGGGAGATTAACTGAAACCACAACCCTGGAATCCATTTATCCACTTGATCTTTCAATCGAACTCTTTGCTTTGTCTTTTTATGAAAAATATTGTCTTACTTTTACAAAACAATCATCAATTTTCGATAGTCTAAATAAAAATAATAATATTACAATCTTAATACTTAGTGTATGAATTTATTAGTCTCTGTGGGATCGACCTTGCTAACCCTATCTATTAACTACGCCGTTCCCTTGCGATGAAGCTAAAAATAAGATAAACAAGTTTTTGGCGCCGTTGCCGGGGACTAATTCAATTTTTAGTACTAATATTGCGATAAATAGAATTATTTTTAATTTAGACATTTTTTCTTTGTATTTTTGTTTAATTCCACTCCTATATTGTTTGACTTGTTTCTTTTAGTTGGTTCAGGTAGTGCATGAACACTCGCTCAAATCAAAGAGAATTAGCACCGTTCATACCGGAAGTTGAAGCTTTTGCCAGGCGAATAAGTGCAGCTACTAAACGAGTAGAAAGACACCAGGATCATACTATGGGGGATGTGGAAGAGAACAACGGGGGTAATAATGGAGCCAACAATGGAGGTAACAATGGGATCAACAGGATCAATAATGAGTTACCGATACCGGAAATTCTGGCAGTCCAAAAACAAGCATTTCGCGATTACTTTCGCCCTCAGACAAATCGCAACTATAGTGGAATTGCCCATGTCCCGATTAATGCAAATAACTTTGAGTTGAAGCTAGCGCTCATTTCGATGATTCAACAGAATCAGTTTGGGGGTTTTGCATCCGAAAATTCCGAGAAGCGATGAAAAATCAGAACCACGCACGACCTGTCCGTCGAAGTACGGGCAGCCCGTGCGTGATGTCGAAAGACACCAGGAATAAGACATGACACGCACGACCTGTGCGTGATGCCGAATGGGTGATTTCGACCCCTGGAGATGAACATACTATAGCAAAGGGCGACATTGAAGTCGAGGATGGAAACAAAAGACATAAGGATGAACAAAAGGGGGATGAGAAGCTTAAATCATTCTCTAACTCTGATCTTTCGAAACTTACTACTCCCCTCCCTTTTTCTCAACGTTTTCAAAAGAAAAAGTTAGATGCCCAATTTGCTAAATTTCTGGACATCTTTAAGAAACTTCATATTAACATACCTTTTGTAGACACATTGGAGCAAAAGCCCAACTATGCTAAGTTTTTAAAGAAAATGATGTCCAAAAAGAAAAAAAGTTGGCAGAGTTCGAGACAGTTAACTTAACTGAAGAGTGCAACACAATCATTGAGAGAAAATTACCGCAGAAGCTCAAAGATCCGGGGAGTTTCACTATACCTTGTGCAATTGGTGGTGTTTTCTTTAATAAAACACTTTGTGATCTAGGAGCAAGTATTAACTTAATGCCCCTTTCCATTATAAGGAAACTTGGATTGGGAGAGGTAAAGCTGTCCACGGTCACCTTGCAACTTACGGATAGATCACTCACATATCCTAAGGGAATCGTAGAGGATGTGTTCGTGAAAGTAGATAAATCTATATTCCCTGTTGATTTTCTAGTGCTTGACATGGAGGAAGACCGCGACGTCCCTCTGATACTTAAGCGTCCATTCTTACCAACCTCAAAGGCCTTGATAAAAATACAAAAGGGAGAGCTCACATTGCGGGTTAATGATGAGCATGTTTTATTCTCTATTTATAAGGTTGTGAAAACTCATGATAGTATAGAGTGCTGCAAATCTTTATCAGTCGTTACTTCATGTACTAATGCTCAAAACTTAAGTTGTTGTGTGTGTGCTTTAGATCATGTGCAGGAATTACGGAAAAGTGAGAAAGTGAAGCACATGAAGCAAAAGAGCAGCTCAGAAGCAAGCGTGTACTGCCACCCGCACGATGCAAACGAGAAAAATATGGCATTTGACCGACGTGTGACACCTGCACTAGAGGCATTCAAAGGAGGCACAAATTTATGCGAGTTGGAATGGGAAGGAGAACTGCATGAAGAGGTGGCATACATCGCCTCACGGGATCCATGATCGAGAATTACAGGCGTCAAGCTATAGACGTTAAATTTAGCGCTTGTTGGGAGGCAACCCAATCGTTTGTTGTTTTCCTTTAATTAGATAGGATTTGTTTGTTTTTCTTATATAAAAAAATGCAGAAATTCACTTCGCATTGATGCACGGGCAGCTCATGTGCATAGGCATGGCCCGTGCGCAATTGCGAAGTTTGGGGGGTTCTCACGGCCTGACGCATGCCTGTGCATCTGTCCGCTGAGGCAGTATTAAGTCGCGAACCAGGTATGTTCTTTCACTTCAAATTCTTCCTTCTCGCCCCAAGCTTAAAATCCTTTCGCCCCATCTCACAAATCATCGAAATTTCACTTGTTTCCCACGCATAATCCGACACCTTCACCCGATTACAAATGAATTTCACATAAGCTTTGAATTTGGTTCGATATTGGTTGAAGAAAGGCACCTAGGGTTTTCACTTATTCCTTCTTGCAAATTCTTTGAATTTTGGGTAAGCCTTACACGCTTTCTTCGAATTTCTTGTAGAATTAGTATTGAGGATTGATATATGGAGCATGTTGTGCTTGAATTGCTATGTGCTTGAATTGCTATGATTTACTTGAATCACTCTATGAAGCAAATTATCGAATACCTTGTGGGCATATTGAATTGGGAATATTTGGTTGAATTGTTGATGATTATTGAATGAGTATGATGTAGGTCCCAAGGGATGTGAAGTAAGGTTTAGAAGGGAGGGGTTGAATAAACCTTACCAACTTTTCGATTTAGTCCTTTTAAAATAAATCAACAGAGTTGACTCAAACAGCCGTGTCCTTGATGGACAGCTAAGTTAGCTTTTCAGCTAAGTTACCCACTCAACAGACTCAAGAGAGCAGCTCAGAAGCAAGCGTGTACTGCCGCCCGCATGATGCAAACGAGAAAAATATGGCATTTGACCGACGTGTGACACTTGCACTAGAGGCATTCAAAGGAGACACGAATTTATGCGAGTTGGATTGGGAAGGAGAACTGCATGTAGAGGTGGCATACATCGCCTCATGGGATCCGTGATCGAGAATTACAAGCGTCAAGATATAGACGTTAAATTTAGCGCTTGTTGAGAGGCAACCCAATCGTTTGTTGTTTTCCTTTTCGTTTTTCCTTTAATTAGATAGGATTTGTTTGTTTTTCTTATATAAAAAAATGCAGAAATTCACTTTGCATTAACGCACGGGCAGCCCGTGTGCACAGGCATGGCCTGTGTGCAATTGCGAAGTTTGGGGGGTTCTCACGGCCTGACGCATGCCCGTGCATCTATCCGCTGAGGCAGTATTAAGTCGCGAACCAGGTATGTTCTTCCATTCAAATTCTTCCTTCTCGCCCCAAGCTTAAAATCTTCTCGCCCCATCTCACAAATCTTTGAAATTTCACTTGTTTCTCACGCATAATCCGACACCTTTACCCAATTACACATGAATTTCACATAAGCTTTGAATTTGGTTCGATATTGGTTGGAGAAAGGCACCTAGGGTTTTCACTTATTCCTTCTTGCAAATTCTTCGAATTTTGGGTAAGCCTTACACGCTTTCTTCGAATTTCTTGTAGAATTAGTATTGAGGATTGATATATGGAGCATGTTGTGCTTGAATTGCTATGATTTACTTGAATCACTCTATGAAGTAAATTATCGAATACCTTGTGGGCATATTGAATTGGGAATATTTGGTTGAATTGTTGATGATTATTGAATGAGTATTGATGTAGGTCCCAAGGGGTGTGAAGTAAGGTTTAGAAGGGAGGGGTTGAATAAACCTTACCAAATTTTCGATTTAGTCCTTTTAAAACAAAGCAACAGAGTTGACTCAAACAACCGTGTCCTTGATGGACAGCTAAGTTGGCTTTTCAGCTAAGTTACCCACTCAATAGACTCGATAGAGCTATTGATAGTATAACTCGGCTGCTCAAGCCAAATACTTAACTTGGCTGATTGGTTTTTAACAGCAGAAGACTTAACACCCTTAGATTTGTTTTAAGTTTGTTTTTAACACTTAATTCTTAGCACTTAGTTACTTATCAGTTGGATAGCAGTTATGAATCTAACGGCAGATATAATGTAAATATGCAGGAAAGTAAATTTGCTTTAAGTAAATGACACAAATATTTTATAGAGGTTCGAAGATGGGGTAATTATTCTAATCCTCTCTTCTCCAACTCCAGGAGGAATCCACTATGTAATAGATCAGTTTACAAAGCGGTGAACAGTCTTGAGACAACCTTGATCACACAGCTGGCTTCTCTTGCGACTGAGCTTCTTCACAGGGCAGCTGCCTTGCTACTTCAGCTCACTTCTCAAGTTCTTGGATTTGATCACGAAGCCCTCCAACAAACTTGATAATGGTTCGACCTGGAACCTTTCTACAATCCTAGCTTGGAAAGTAAACCCCTTTGATTTCTTCAACAGTTTCCTCTTCATCAGATTTGAAGTTGTCTTTCCTTCACTACTTGTGTTGGATTGATTTCCTTCGAGTTTCAGTCTTGAGGATTTGCTTGAATATTTATGAGAATATTGCAGGTTAAATGCTTGAATATTTCTTACTTGTTCGTGGTTCAGGTAACCTCTTCTCAATAACTTCCTCAGTCTTTTATAGTGCACATTTGAAATTTTGCCCGTTGAAGAGATATGCTAATTTCAAATGTCACTTTTGTTCGTTGGCTTGTCTTGTTTGCATCCCTTGATGTTGACATTTCCTCGTATTAAATGTCTTCGCAGCATTGTAGGTGTCTGACACAAGGTGCAGTGTTTCTCATTGGCTTATTCCTTTTGCATATTTCTGGGACAAACACTTTAGACCTGACATCTTTGACATATTACTATATTGAGTAATATTCTTGACTTTAATCAACGGATCTAAGCCGCTTGTTTTGACTAGATCATTGTCTTTACCTCAGGTGACTTGAGTCAGCTTCGGTCATTGGATAACTCAACTGTCACTTCAACTTGAGACTTGGCTTCTTGAGTTGACTTGACTGACACTTCTTATAGCTGTTCCTCAGCTGACTCTTCTTCAATCGAGTCCTTGACTTTCTTCTTGGCCATACTCAGCTGACACACATCAGAGTCTTCAATCCAGTCCGCAGTTGACTTCTTGTATTCCTTGGCATAGCTGACTTGACTCAACTTTTCCAGCCCTATCTATTACAATACAAATTACAAGGAAAATGGGGTGCCAACTTCCTAGTTTAAGTTTCACATGGTATCATCAAAAATCTACTTAATAAATTTCCTAACAATTTCCCCCTTTTTGATGATGCCAAAACTTAAAAACATTCGAAGAAAGTAAACAACAAAGATACATACAGACAATGTAGTAACAAATAATGTATGCTTAAAATAGATCTTTTATTGATCATAGAATTCTTGTCCTTTACACAGCATACATTCATTATCAAAGCAATATAAATGTATACATGTCAAAACATAATATATCTAAGCTAAGATACAAAGATACATTCAGAGTAAAAATTACAGGGAAATTCACTAAGTTTATTACAGAAAACTTACGTAGATGTATTTACACAAAAATACATGAAGGGATTTGCAACAACACTTCAACGCATTTGCTGCTTCCTTCCTCTTTCTTCTTCAACTCTTCTCCTATCAGAATAAGCTCTTCTCCTTTTTCTTTCCTCTTCCTATTCAGCTTTCTGCCTTTTCTTTTCTTCTTCTTCTTCTCTTTTCTTATTCTCATAAGATAGCTTTGCAACAGGGTCATCCCTTCGTTGCCTTTCTTCCCAATCACGAGTTCCTCTGGCACTTTCATCTGCCATCCTCTTCTTCCCTTTTTTTAATTTTACGAGCGACTTCTAAATTTGCAAGATGGTCATGGCTAGCCCAGTATGTGATTCCTCTTTTCTCAGGATCTACAAAAGTGATATCTTTCAGCTTTGGCCGAGATTGGAAACTTCTTCCAGTGCCACTTTGTCTTCCCTTTCTTGACTCCGCTCCTCTTTCTCTAGGAGTATATTGTACAGGAGCCTTGGATTTACCAGCTGAGTGACTGCTTGCACTCTGCTGCTTTTCAGCTTTGTTGCACACTTCCAGGCCTTTTTCCCAGTACAAATCCCAGGCTTGAGTCAAGGTCATTCCTTCAAAGTAGCCTTCAGCTTCCAAGGTTTGAAATTCTTCCATAGATCTGGGCTCACATCCTGCATCCGGTATTACTTCTTTGGGGGGCTCTATCATGACGTTTTCTAATCCTGCTGGTAGACCACCATGCTGCTTCAATAGTTCTTCCACTCTTGCTGACGTATTCTCAGCTACCTTTTCAAATGCAGATTCAATGACCTTTCTCTTATCTTTCATGGCCACTGCAGCTTTCTCGATAGGTAATCTCACGGGTAGCTTGCTGAGAATATTAGCTGTCACTTGACATTGGATTGAAACAGGCACCAAGAGCATGGTATGATACACTGTCTCAATTTCTAACTGACATTGGATTCACCAAAGGTAAAGTGGACAGAACACTCTTCAGATTTCAAGATGGAGAGAGTATACTGCTTGTTCAAATATATGTGGATGATATCATTTTTGGATCCACAAATAAAGAGCTGTGTGATAAGCTCTCAAACCTCATGCAAGGTAAATTTGAGATGAGCATGATAGGAGAGCTGACTTTCTTCCGAGGACTTCAAGTCAAGCAATTGAAGGATGGAACCTTCATAAGTCAAACAAAATACACCAGAGATTTAATAAAGAAATTTGGTATGGAAGAGAAGTCTTCTATGAAAATACCAATGAACACATCAGTCAAGATGGACATGGATGTAGATGGCAAGGCTGTAGATCAAACCAGATATAGAGCACTCATTGGATCATTGCTCTACCTAACAGCCAGCAAGCCATACATCACCTTTGCAGTAGGTGTATGTGCAAGATTTCAATCTGCACCAAATGAGAGCCACATGACTGCAGCTAAGAGAATCCTAAGGTATTTGAAGGGATGCCAGGAAGTTGGTGTTTGATAAATGGTTTTATCATGATTTTGATGATTTTGTTTTTATACCAAAACAATGTTTTTAAAGGTTGTCCAAATACTCCTAAATGATTTAAAATGGTTTTAATATTTTCCGGAGTATTTCTTCAAGTTTTATTTTCGACAAAAATTGGACAACACATTTAATGATTTTGTATCAATGGGTTTTTACATCCAAATAATGTTTCCAAATGTTGTCTAAATACTCTCGATCGGTCTAAAATGTTTTCACTATTTTTTGGAGTATTTCTTGAAGTTTATTTTCGATATAAAATTGGACAACACTTTTGTTTTGAGGTCAACCGGTCGCCGTATAGGGCAACCCGTGACGTCGGCCGGTCGACCTATAGGGCGACCGCTACCTGAAGGTTGGTTCAAATTTGCAAACTTCTCTGTTTCGATTTTTTGAAGAGGGCAACCGGTTGGACCCTAGCGTGACCGGTCGGACCCCCCGTCGACCGGTTGCCCTGTGTAAAATTGTGTTCTTATTTTCAAACGTCTATTTCTGCGCGACTGGTCGCCCCTATGTTTTGACATCAAATTCTAACCGTTGTGCAGCAGACATCTTTTCCCTAAATTGTGGGATTGATTTCTAACAGCTATAATATTGATTTTAATTGCAATTTTTTTGTAGATATCAGATTCCAAGAGGAGCCTATCAAAGATCAATCATCTCCTATAAATAGAGGAAGATTTGAAGCACAACAATAAGAGAGAACAACACAACACAACAAGATATTCTCAAGCAAACACTTGGTCTTCTATTGTCATTATTCTTGTTGTAATTTGCCTAGCTTATCACTTTCACATCCTTGAGGTCTAGGCTATTCTTGATTACACTTGCACTCAATTGTATAATTCATTATCGAGTTGTAATCTTGAATTTTTGGGTTATCATTCAACACAAGATATCCTTGTGAGTGTTCTTGTGGTAAGAACACACTTGGGTGATCTAGGTGTTAGGTGTAAGAAGATTGTGGTAATCTTCTTGTTGAGGTGTTGAAGAATTTGGTATTCTTCAAGGTTGAATATTGTGGTAATCTTCACAAGGTGCCGTTGGAGATTGTGGTAATCTTCAAGAAGAGATTGTGGTAATCTCAAAGGTGGTGTTGAAGAAGAGTGTGGTGCTCTTCAAGGTGTTGTTGTAAGTTGGTGTTGTATTAATTTTGGTAATTAATAAAATCTTTTTTCATTTTGAAATCCATCCCGGATATACTGGGGTGGTAGAGGATTAGGCACTAGGTGGGTTGAACCTCTATCAATCGATGTGTGTTGTTTACATTCCGCACCTTTATTATCGTCTTTGAGATTTCGGTTCGAAAAAGAGGGTAAAATCGAAAAGATGGAGATAATCTATTCACCCCCCTCTAGATTATCGTAGCCGCTTGGACTTCCAAGTGGTATCAGAGCCAAACTTTTTGGCAAGCTCGTTTCACATCGCGAGTGAAGAGGAACGATCGTCGGCTACGAATGAAGCTCACCTTTCCGGCACCTCCACCACCAAGCCACCACTATTTGATTCCAAAAATTATATATTTTGGAAAGAAAGAATGGAATGCTATTTACAAGGTTGCGGGTTCGATATTTGGAACATCGTCATCAATGGAGAATCCATTCCAATGAAAGACACACCATACACCTCCAAAGCTCTCAAGGAGCTCAATGATGAAGAAAAGAAAACCATCTCCTTAAATGGTAAAGCTCTTAATATTTTGTATTGTTCACTTACTAATTTGGAATATGAACATATTGTAGGAATTCGATCGGCACATGAAGTATGGCAAAAATTAGAAGCCATCTATGGAGTATATGCAAATGAAAGGAGTCAAACAAAAGCATCTACTTCTCAAAGGGATACAAGTTCAAATCTAAGGAACAAGCCTTTTACAACTTCCAACTATGAAGTAGTCGAACAATGTTTTATGGGCATCAAAGAAGAAAACGAGGTATGTCTTAAACTCTCTACTTCCTATGATATTGTTATTCAAAATGATTATAGTGATTTGCAAAATGATTTTGATGATCTTCAAAATGAATTCCAAAATTTACTTGTTAAGTACAAAAATTTGAAAAAGGAATTCAATGTTTTGAAAAATAAAAAAAGATAGTTTATTTACTTCCTATGAATCACTATCATATGCTCACACCACCACACTTGACAAGGTTAGAAACCTTGATAAACAAAATAGTACTCTTGTTGAGGATATTAATTGCATGAAAAATGATTTATCAAAATCCAACTTGAGTACCAATAAATTGCCCAATGTTGTGAATGTTTATGATTGTGATAATTTGAAGAGTAAACTTGATCATGAGCCTAATGGTATAAATCATATGAAAAGGAATCGAGTTCCTATGCATATTAGTGATGTTACTTGCTTTTATTGCGATAAGAAGGGTCATACGGTAAATACTTGTCGGGCTAGAAATAGCTCTAATTATTATTGGAGACCTAAAAGTCTTAAGACTAATCCCAAAGGACCCAAACACTTGAGGGTACCACAAAACAATGTCATTTTCGGTACCCGGCGGATTAATAATCGAAGAAAATTCATGCCGCCAATGAGGCATCAAATGAACATCTCATTTGATCAAAGAAGGAGAAAACATTTTCAACAAAGTAAATTTCCAAGAAGAGGATATAATCAAAAATGGGAAGAACACAATTCTTGGAAATGGCAAAGACATCATCATGACAAGATGATTTTCCAAGAGAGAGACATTATCAACAATGGGGAGGACATAATCCTTGGAAATGGAGAAATAGGAAGAGTTATCATCAACAAAATGACTTTCAAAAGGGAAGATACCATCAAGAATGGGAACGACACAACCCATGGAAATGGCGAAATTGGTAAACCATATCTCCCTATTTAGATATGCATTTTATTTTATTATTATGCATGCTTTTATTTGTGTCTTAATTGCAAAATGAGTTTTCAAGTATTTATTTTTTAATTAAGGTCTTCAATATATATTTGTTCTTTTAAAATATTTTTGAAAAAGAAGACCTTATATGATGTTTTTAAAACTCTTGTGCATTTTTGTAGACTAAAGTGTGTTATCATCTCTTATGGATTTTTATGACATGAGCTTACTTGTGATATCTCTTAGCCTACACCTTTATCATTATGATTTGTGCTAGATTTGTTTTAAGAATTGTGTAGGATTTACATATTTTCACTAATGGCCGTTTACGTCATTATTTGTCAAGAAAGGCATAAATTATCGAGGTACGTTTACTTGTGTTATTCTTACTCTTATAGACTCGATATATGTATTGACATGTGCCTATGTGCTTGTTTTTCATAGTATTTTATACAAGTGCCATTAAGAGGATTTTTTTGAAAGGCACTATTCGATATTTGATTGCACATATTTGCTTTGTCAACTCTTGTTCAAATACTTCTTTTAAATGAGGTCTCAACTATATGCTATCGGATTTTCAAATTTCAAAAGAGACCTTTTGTAGCTTTCTTAAGCTTATTTGAACTTGCATGATTTATTAGACTCTTGATGATCTTCTAAATGCATAGTATGTGCTTCATGGTCTATATAGATAGTGTCTATTTCTACTATGCTCTTATGCAAGATATTTTGTGTTTGATATTTGAGGCATGTTTTTACACTTGGGCTATTTTTTCTTGCTTATATAAGCGATGCCGGTAATGAGATTGTTAAGTTATGTAGATGAGAAATGAAGTACTCCAAATATTGGTTACCTCAAAATATTTGGATGTAAATGTTCTATTATGAACACCTTAGATCAAACTCGATGCCCTATAATGATAGTGATGAAGAAGACAAAAAGGGTATTCCGGAACAAACTCGATGACCATAGCAACATTGGTCGAACTAAGGCAAGGTTAGTAGCTCGAAGGTATTTTCAAGAAAGATGTAATTGATTTTGATGTAACATTTGCACTCATAGCACATTTAAGTAGCTATTTGCATTTTACTTGCCCATTCTTGTTTTAAGAAAATTTCAAGCTTTACCAAATGGATGTTAAATCCAATTTTCTCAATGATTTTATTCAAGAAGAAGTCTATGTAAAACAATCTCCGGGGTTTAAAATTTTTCTAGGCCAAATGTTTATTTTTTAAAAGGCCTTGTATGGTTTAAAACAAGTACCCCATGTATGGTATGATAGACTTAGCTATTTTTGCTAAATGATTTTACAAGAGGTAAATTTGATACTACTCTCTTTGTTTTTTTTAAAGGGCAAGATTGTTTACTTGTGCATATTTATGAGAATATTTTTGGTGCTACTAATGAATATTTGTGCAAGATATATTTTTCTAAGTTGATACTAGGTGAGCTTGAGATGAGCATGATGGGGGAGCTCAATTTCTTGCTTGGACTACAAATTATTCAATGCCAAGAAGATGGTTATATTTCAAAAGAACTCTTGAAGGAGTTAAGCATTGAAGAAAGAAGAACCATCTCAACCTCTATGGCTAAAGATTGACAAAGGTTGAGAAAGGCATATCGGCCGACAAACAAATTCGAGGTATGTTTTCTTGTATTATTTCTTTAGACTCGACATTCCATATGCCTTATGTCTATATGCTCGACTTCAAAAACTATCCCAACGAATCTCATTAAAGTGCCATTAAAAGAAATTTTTAAATATTTGTGAGGCACTTCTTCGTATGACTTGTTGTATCCAATATCTTAAAATGTCCTTATTTTCGGGATAACAAGTCCGGTGATAATAATTTTCTTTCAAAATATTGTTCGTCATAATCGAACTAAACATATTGAGATTCGATATTTTTTTTGGGATTGCATGTTTTAACAAAAACTTGAGATGTGTTTAATTCCGTCTCAAGGATAACTCGCGGACTTTTTAATCGTACACCGCCGAGTATTTTAATCCATTTCGAGCGTGATTATGACATAATGTATATTGAATAAAGTCTACGTTTGCATTTTGCACGTTTCTAAAACTTAGGGGCGAAAAATCGGATTTTTGGTTGAAAATTCGGATTTTATTAAAACTGGCAAGACAGTGGGCTGATGAGGTTGAGGGCAACTGGTCGCCCTCAACGTCGACCGGTCGCCCTCAACCACGACCGGTCGCCCTAAGCAAATTTTTGGATTAAAATCGTTATGTCTCATGCCTTAGTCATTTTAACCCATTTTTGCCATTTTTCGTCCCCTTTACCAAATTCACACAAATTTCACTCAAAATTTGTTTTCATGCATTCAATTCATATCTTGGACCTTATATAGCATGTTTATCATCATCATCGCTCATCTTTACCGATTGAATGGTAAGAATTCTACTCTTTTTTCTCAATTGGGTTGAACCCTTGAGAACTTGGCTTATATTTATATTTCTTGATGCAATTCTGTTAGGAAATTTATTGTTTAGATTTTGATGAATGCCATGTAAAACTTAGAATAGGAAGTTGGCACCCCAATTCTTGTTGTAAAATGCATTGTAATAAATAGAGTTGGCCAAGCTGAGTTAAGTCGCCTACGCCCTAACATGCAAGAAGACAATGAAGACTAGAAGGAAGACTCGCCGCGAGACAATTTGAGTATGGCAAAGAAGAGTAGACGGGAACTCTATGAAGAAGCGGTGAGATGCGGTGAGTGGAGTATCGTCAAGTCAACTCGAGAAAAGCCAGTCTCAAGTTGAAGTGATGAAGAGTCATCCAATGATTGGAAGTTGACTCTAAGTCACCGGGAAAGCAAAAATGCGGTCAAGTCGAGATAATGTAAAATATCCGTTTGAGTAAATCAAGAGAATTACTTAAACAAGTAATATCTCCATATCACCTTTCTCGGAGTGCTCGGTCCCGGAAGCGTGCAAAAGGAATGAACCAATGGGAAGCACTACACCGTGTGTCGAACTCGAAAAGGTGAAAGAACAATTCATACGAGGAAATGGCAATTCCAAGGATCGCAACAAGACAAGCCAACGACTTCAAGTGACTTTCAAAAATAAGCCTATCTCTTAAACGGGCAAATTTTTGAAAGATCACTATAAAAGGTGAGGAGTTCATTTGAGAATGAGACACACATACAAGAAAGACACAAGTGAGACACACGAGTGACACAAGAGATAGACTCGAACAAAAACGTTCAAGCAATTATTAGAAAATCAAAACATTCTCAATCCTCAAGCCTACATCACTGCGAAGAACATCAATCCAACACTCACTGTGAAGGAAAGATAACTTCAATCGGTTGAAGAGGAAAATCTTGAAAAATCAAGGGTCTACATTCCACGAAGGATTGTAGGAAGGTTCAAGGTCGAACCAAGTCTTAAGCCTTTGGAGGGCTTCGTGATCAAATCCAAAGAGCTTGAGCAAGTGAGTCAGTAGTAGCAAAGGCAAACGCCTGTGAAGAAGCCGAGTCGTACGAGAAGCCGGTGAGTGATCAAGGCGTCTCGGATCGAGTCCCTAAGGATCAAGTCATTTGTGTGATCAAGACTTGTATCCGGATATTACTACTTTGTATCGATCATTACCTAGTGGATTCCTCCGGGAGTTGGAGAAGAGAGGAGTAGAAGAATTACCCCATCTTCGAACCTCTATAAAAATTTCATTGTGTCATTTACATTTCAAGATTACTTTAATTTGTGCATCTTAATTGTTTAATTCTCACGACATATTTGCTATCCACTTGATAATCTATAAGTACTAAATCAAGCACTAAATCCTTGCTTAATCAAACTTAAGGGTGTTAAGTCTTCCGCTGAAAAACAAAACCACAGTTGAGTTAATTTAAAGCCAACGGTGAGTTATTCCATCAACAAACTCGGTTGAGTCCGTTGAGAGACCAACTCTTGATTGACTAAATTGATTGTCCATCAAGGACACAAATGTTGTGTAGTATCAACTCGTATTTTTAAAAGGACTAAATCAAAAATTTGGTAATGTTTATTCAACCCCCTTTCTAAACCTTACACTTACACCCCTTGGGACCTACAAGTGGTATCGGAGCGGTTGGTTCATTGAACCCTCCGCACCGGTTCTTGAACTAGATCTCCAAACTTTTCAAAGTCCGCTTTAGTACTTAAACTCTCAAAACTCTTTTTATCATTAAAAGTTATTATCATGGAAGCAAATTTGACACGCATCCCTATGTTCACAATTGAAGAATTTGATGATTGGAAAATTCGTATGCGAGGCTCATCTATCAAAGACATTACATGATGAGATGTGGATAGTGATAGAAGATGGGCCACCGCAAATCTTAAAGTTGAACACAACTGTAAGAAGAGCTGCAAATTTGAAGGAGAAGAGGATGTTGCTCCCGGACAGTCATGGTTGAAAAACCAAGAACCGAGTGGACAAATGATGACGAAAAAGATACAACCTGGACAATGTAGCCAAGGACATCCTTTACAAAACCTGGACAAAGCCATGTTCAATAAAGTCAAATCATGCAAAACGGCTAAAGAAATGGGACAAGCTCACATTGATTTGTGAAGGCTCGAGCAAATCAAAGAAAACAAATTATCGGTGGGTCGTACGAGTAAATTTGAGAACTTCAAAATGATCTCAGGAGAAAACCTGGATCAACTGGATGCTCGATTCACGTAAATCACCAACGAGTTATACGCACTTGGAAAGGAATATACACGATGAAGGAAATGTGTATGAAGATCCTAAAAAGTCTTCCCGGTGAATGGGAAATGAAGGTCATGGCACCGAGACATTCCATGGACCTATCAAAGACATCCAACCATGAATTATTCTCGGACCTCAAAGCCTACGAGTTTGAGCCGAGAAGAAAAGACCAGGAAGAGACAATTGCACCCAAAACAAGTTGCTCTAATTGTTAAAGATGGGAAGAGAGCCGAGGTCAAAGAAGTCATTGATCCGAAGAAATAGCCCCGATGGTCAAAAGATTCAACAAGTTCTTCAATAAGAACTACAAGAGAGGAAAGGGCGAATCTTCTAGAAGACACTCGGCTCCTCCAAATCAAGGGAAGATAGGCCAACCAAGAGAACAGATCATCAAAAAGTTGAGTATCAAAGGGTCGACAATCCAAGAATGGAAAGAATCGATCAAAACGCTGAATATCTATTTGGAACTATAGACAACCAGGTCACTATGCCATTGATCGCTCATATCCCGTAGTTAACAAATACAGGAATGAAGAAGAAAGGAAGGTCTTGAGAGAAAGAAGACAAGAAAAGAAAAAGGCAATGATGGTGCAGAGATCACAAAAATAGCCAAGTCAAGAGAGAGAGTGATTGAGAGAGATGAAGCCGACTACTCAAGTGACTCGAAGAAGAAGCCCCGATATGCTTGATGGCTAAGGAACAAGATCAACTCGACCAAGAAGATGAGGTACACTCTAACTCATCAAACTCGGACTCTAGTGATAGTGATCGTGACACACACACTTCATCACCCACTCGATCTTTATGATTCATTAGGCAAAATGATGAAAGATTTTGAACACATTAAATCCTCACACACACTATTGAATGAGGAAAACAGCCTACTCAAGACCAAAACTCAAAGTCGACTAAAGAGCCGAGTACTCTAAGTCAAATAGCCGATGAGAATGAAAGTTTAAAGGTGAAAATGCTAAATTAATAGCAGAAATTTGCTATAGAGAAGAGGGAGAATGACCTCAAAATGTTATTACCTCATTCACTAAGGCATCTAAATCATTGGATGACCTTATTATGAGTCAAAGAGAATGTGGAGACAAGACAGCTTAGGATTTAATTCCTCTCGTGCTATGTCAAACCTCAAAAGTAATTTTGGAAAAAGGATCTTCAAGCCATGAAGAGTCCGAAAAATCCAAAACTCTAAATGTTGCACATACATTCACTCCAAAGCACCACAACAAGCAAAACGGCCTTGGTTATAAAAGAAAAGGAAAACAACCGAGTTGAGTGCGGCTGAAAGGGCGGTGAGAAGAGATTCACTGAGTTCCTCAAAGAAACTCCAAAGAAAATACGTAAAGAAGAAGCAGAGCTACCAAAACCCCAGAAAATCCATAAAAGAAATACATATGATGGGAATGGTAGAAAATATCCAAGCCAAGTGATTGGAATAATGTAAACTATCAAAGATAGACTTATGGAATATAAGCCCAAATGGCAAAGGCCACAGAACTCAAAGAAAGGCCATTCCAAAAGTATAAGAGCTTTCATCAAAGACACATATGCACCTAGACACTACACTCAAAGACACCACAATTACCCAAAGAAGGCGATTGCTAAAAAATATACACAGCATACGAACAAAAGAGAATTTGTATGAACCTAGAATCCCCAAGCAATTTGCCAGGATTAATTATGAGTATGGCATCGATAGATGGCAACCCCTTAGAGTCAAATCATTTGGCTATAAGTTGGTTGGATCATCTTACAATTCTAACCCCTCGGGACCGCACAAGTATGGGTACCTAAAACTTAATTTCCTTGATTGCGGGTTCAAGGAACAGTGAGTGCCAAGGAACTGGTACATGGATAGTGGTCACATTCCGGACACATGACAGAAACAAGAAAAATCTGTCAAAATTCAAGGAAGTTAAAGGAGCAAAAGTCATATTTGGAGGAAATGAAGCTCCTGGTGAAATAAGAGGCATTGGAACCATCAAGAGGAATGGATTAGAAATCACAGACGTTGCATATGTTGAAGGACTCAACTTTAACCTGCTAAGCATCAGTCAACTCTGTGACAAGGGTTATAATGTTGGATTTAACATGGGTATATGCCAAATCAAGGATACTGAAACGAGTGAAGTTGTGTTGCAAGGATGCAGACAAAAGAACATGTATGTAGTAGATTGGTCAACCGCTACACACAACACTTGCCTATTAGCAAAAAGCACAGCTGAATCAAGTTGGCTGTGGCACAAAAAGCTGAGTCACCTAAATTTCAAAACGATTAACAAGCTTGCAAGAAGTAATCTTGTGGAAGGACTTCCAGACTCAGTATACAAAAAGGAGAGTATATGTGACGCATGTCAGAAGGGAAAACAAATCAAGTCATCATTCAAAGAAAAGACATGCCCATCTTCAACAAGAATATTGCATCGCTACATATGGATCTATTTGGCCCAAAGTGGAACCGGCCAACAAAGATAAGTGGAAAGAAATACACCTTGGTGGTAGTAGATGACTACTCAAGATATACATGGACAATATTCATGTGTAAGAAGAAAGAAACTCTACAAAACTACTACACGGTGATGAAGAGGGTTCAAAACGAGAAGAGCCAAACCATTATCAAAATAAGATCGACAGGAGGAACCGAGTTTGTCAATGGAATAATAACTCGATTGTATTGAAAATGGTATTGGTCATGAACTATCGGCAGCAAGGACTCCACGTGAGAATGGAGTTGCGAGAAAGAAGGAAGCAGAACACTCAAAAAGAAGCAAAGAGGACCATGTTAGTCAAGCGGGGTTACCAAAAAGATTTTGGGTCAAGCAATCAACACAACTTGCTACACTCAAAACAGATGTATGATAAAAGACATACGGTGACAAAGACTCCCTATGAGATTTGGATGGAAGAAAACCAAATGTTGCATATTTTAGAATATTTGGATGCAAATGCTTCATCCACAACAATGGCAAGGACAATCTAAAAGTTTTTGATGCTAAAGGCGATGAGGGTATCTTCTTAGGATACTCGGTGAAAGCAGCCTTCAGAGTACTCAACAAAAGAACTATGGTTGCGAAGAATCCATTCATGTGGTATTCGATGAGCCAAATGTAAATGGAGAAGACATTGAAGAGTCGGTGATAAGCCGAGTCATCCAACCATGCGAGAAGAGTCCCTTATGTCAAGTCAATTTGGAACTATAAACTCGAGAAGAAGTTTGAGATAGTCGTATCTCAAAAACAATTTGGAAAATTTGCGCTAAGTGATCACGAGAGAGCGACCACAACAAACACATTTGCAAGACAATCGAATCCACTAACTTACTCCAACTCCGATGTAAGATGGCCGAGAGACCATCCACCATAACTTGTCATTGGAGACATAAGAGAAGGTGTAAAAACAAGATCCGAACTCAACAAGAAGCTATGTTCACATGCTTCATCTCGCAAATAGAGCCCAAAGATGTGTTACAAGCATTGGACGACGCACATTGGATTCAAGCTATGCAAGAAGAGTGAATCGGTTTTGAAAGAAATAAAGTATGGGAATTAGTGCAAAGACCCATACATCAAAATGTTATCGGCACCAAATGGGTGTTCGAAATAAGAGATGAACGAGGAAGGTTACGTGGTAAGAAACAAAGCAAGATTAGTAGCCAAAGGATATTGCCAAGAAGAAGGAATAGATTTTGATGAAACATTTGCTCCTCGTAGCAAGACCGAAGCTATAAGAATGTTTCTTGCCTATGCGACTCACAAGAATTTCATCGTATATCGATGGATGTAAAAAGTGCATTTCTAAATGGTTTATTGGAAGAAGAAGTGTATGTTGAACAACCTCCGAGGATTTGAGCGGAAGACTCTTGGAGATAAGGTATACAAACTCAAGAAAGCCTATATGGATTGAAACAGGCACCGTGAGCATGGTATGATACCTTGTCACAATTCCTAATCGAAAATGGATTCACAAAAGGAAAAGTAGATAGAACACTTTTTAATTCAAGACAAAAAGAGTATACCGCTTGTTCAAATATATGTGGATGACATCATTTTTGGATCTACAAACAAAGAGTCATGTGTGAAAATTTTCAAACCTCATGCAAAGTAAATTTGAAATGAGCATGATGGGAGAGCCGACATTCTTCCTGGACTCCAAGTGAAACAATTTGAAGGATGGAACCTTCATAAGTCAAACAAAATACACCAGAGATTTAATGAAGAAGTTTGGTATGGAGGAGAAGTCTTCTCGTGAAAATACCAATGAATACATCATCAAAATGGACATGGATGCAGATGGCAAGCCTCGTAGATCAAACAAGACACACGAGCACTTATGGATCATTGCTCTATCTCACAAAGAAACAGCCGACATCACCTTTTTGTAGGTGTATGTGCAAGATTTCAATCGCTCCAAAAGATAGCCATATGACAAAAAAGCCTAAGAGAATATTGAGATACTTGAAAGGAAGCCAAGAAGTTGGCTTATGGTATCCAAAGGAAGGTGGATTCAAGCTAATCGGCTATTCGACTCGACTATCGGATGGAGTCGAGTTAATGAAAAAGCACTTGAGGCACATGTCAAATGCTAGGAAACAGTGATTTCTGGTTTAGCAAGAAACAAAATTCAATAGCCACCTCTACAAAGCAGAATACATAGCTGCGGGCGTGTTGTTGTGCCCAAGTCCTATGGATGAGACAAATGGTGAGAGACTATGAAGTTGAGGAAAAAGAAATTCCAATCATGTGTGATAACACAAGTGCAATTGCCATTACTCAAAATCCTCGTGGCCGCACTCAAGAACAAAGCATATCGATGTCGATATCACTTCATAAGAGATCATGTTGAAAAGAAGGACATCATCTTGGAATATATCTCAACCGATAAACAATTGGCCGACATCTTCACAAAACCATTATGTGAGTCAAGATTTGAAGAACTCAAACATGAGTTGGGGTTAATTGGTGGTGACACTCGGAAGAATCAAAGAAAAGAAATGGAACACAAAAAGGGAAAAGAGTGAATTCACAAATCGCCTAAGTAAATTAGTCAGACGGAAAAGACAACTATACCAAGTCATTTGTTAGCCGAGGCACTAAGAGAATCGTGAGAAGAAGAGTTAAATCGCCTAAAGGATAAGTTTCGAGTCACTTATGAGCAAAGTGACAAAAATGCAAATCGTTTTGACTAAGCGGGAATGTTTTTAAGGAATACGTCAAAGATAATGATGATGTGTACGGACATAAAGCCGCACACCTAGCTTATGATTGGATATAAATCTTTGCCGCATTAAATACGAGACATTAAATGCTAAATAGGCGTGCAAAATCTAAGCCGTTGATTTCGATCACATTTCAAAACCACCGCACGCCCTTTCATAAACCATACTTAAACCATTTCCGTCCGTTTCTCTCTCACACTACCAAAACTGTTCATTTTCCTTCTCTCAAAAGCAAAGGCAAAAATTCTCTCGAAACCCTATCTATCCGCAAATCAATCTCTAAGTTTTTCTTTGATAAAATCTGAAAAATGGCACCAACCTATGATTTTACCAAGTTAGGGAAGCAAATCCACACGGGTCTACTGTGGATTTCGACGGCATGGTGAAACAGGGGTCCGACGACACCCTAGTGAAGAAAATTCTTTGAGAAATTAGAAACGACCGGTGAAACCGTTTCGACGTTAGAATATCCGATGACCTATGTGGAGGAGGTCGCATACAATTCTACGTGAATGCCGAGATTCACGATGAAGGAATAAAGTCATCTGCATTCACGGAAAGCGGTGACTATCTCTCGCCAAGGATTTGGGTGAACACTACTCACTACCAATCGAAGGAGCTCTTAAATTAACGGTGATGTAAACTTGGCCGATGCTTGGAAAGCAATAGCCAAGCCCGACTTTGTTGATAAAATAGTGTACACAAGAAACAAGAGACTGCTTTGAAAGAGGATTATCACAATTGTTGGACATAGTTGCCAAATGTATTGACATCAAATTTGGCGATTTGACCAATCATCAAAAGCAAAGCGATTGTAATGGCCGCAATCATCGCATAAAAGAAAATAAATCGGGCCGAGTTTGTCTCACAAAGCAGACTCTGCTTAACGTAGGGAACAAATCCTTCAAGGAAGATGGCACATTTGGAGGATCCCTAGGATATGGCCTAGTGATTGGCCGGTGATGGAGGTGAAAGGAGTCCCTCTTAGACATGGGAAGGCATTCCATGTTAACAAGAGGATGTTGAGCAAACCTCTCTCGGGCGCACGAGAAGAGAGCCTACGCCAAGAGAGCCGACACGAGTGAGGGGGAATCGGTGACCCAAGATACAATTTGTTTCCTCTCCACCAAGAAGAAAGTCGCCCCCGCAAAGAAAAAGTCAAACTTGCCCGCCCGCAAAGAAAGAAAGTCAAACTTGCTCCCGCCCCTGCAGCCGTGTCTCCCGCCCCTAGCAGCTAGCGTGGTCGAGAAGGACTCTCAAATACCTTCTCCGATCGTCAAAAAGAGGAGATTTGATAAGCCAAGACGGCCGCCTCCTTAGAAAAGGACACCAAAGATCGCCCCCCGCCGCCAAGACTCGAGGCGAACTCGTCTCTCGAACAGTAAATCCCCTCGGTACAAACTAGAAGACGAAGAAGAATCATCAAGCGCTCCGAGCTTGAAAACCGGCCGAGTCACCACCACCGTTGGAACAAATACGTAAAAGCTATTTGAAAATCGAGTCCCCAGATGTAATCGATGGAACAACCAAGTCTCTTGAAGGCGATCAGCAGAGGCAACTCAAGACACAAACTGTAGTCCACACAAATTTGAAACACAAGAAAAGCCGACAGAGCCGATAGTGATGTGATGATCCTATCTCCACCTTACCCCGGACATCCAAAATCGTCTGCGTGAGTGGAGAAATGGAAGTTGAGTAAATCAAGGGAACAGTTCCAACGGCCCGAGTTTATAGAAGAAGAAGAGGAACTGTTAAACTTCCTGGACTAACCACTCGTGCTCCAAAGACTAGATGAAGATAATCGCACGGACATCGCGGATCTTCAGGACAAGGAGAAGGAAAAGCAAGCGAGAGGAAGGTCGAGGCACGTGAGAAGGCCAAAGATCTCGCCCCTATCTCTCGCACCACGTAACACACACATCCTCTCCTTGATGTCTTCTCCGGCGGTGATGAGGATCGGAGAATGCGGCCGCCACGAGAAGAGTTGCATATGCAGCAAGCATTGCACGAATCCGAATCCTTCACGAGCAAAGATTGATGGAGGGACCAGGAGAGTCCTCGAACACACACCGAAATTGATCCAATGGGAGTGGTTCAGCAAATCGCCACCGTTGTTGCCGCCACCACCTCCCACTCACTCGGAAGAAGGCGATAAGGGACTTGGCGATGAAACCGGGATAGTGGGGACCCCGGTCGAGCCAACCCCTATTGAAGGTGTCTTACCACCGCCCCAACCAACTGAACATTCAATAGCAACAACGGGAGTTTGGAGACGAGTGACCCCATTCCAAGTCACTCGGTGGTGCGCATGAGGGGAAAACTCCCTCCACTGCAGCAGAAGGTCGGAGAATGCCGTAGATGACTCCACAATGAATCAAGGAGGCGAAGTGGAGAAAGTACAACCACCAAACGAACAGCAAGTTGCCATCAACGAAGCTCAGGCGATTGAGACTGTCTCACCGAGGTGTCAACCGCTCTCGAAGGCTAATGACGCCATCGATGCGTCGAGGCACATGAAGGAACACCACGGGAGTTAACACTGAGCGATGAAAGTGCAATCCATGGGGTTGAGACTCCAATGGATGCCACCACGAAGACCCTAAGACAACCGACACGTCGAAAGGGAGGTCCAGTGCCTCGCCGCAGTTGAGACCGCAGGAGGTAATGAAGGCCCACGGGAGGTTGAGACTTCCCGGGGTAAAGAAGTCAAGTAGAGAACATCCCTCCCGCTATCATCGACCCATCCGAAAAAGGAGATAAGCGCGCTTCATGATTCCCAGGATAATCCCGATGTAACCTTTCTCGGGATCGAAAGGCGAAGAAGAAAGAAGCCGAGTCATCCCCGTGTGAGATCCAAAAGACTCGGTGCGGATGTTCCAAGCACGAGCAAGTCGATCCCAAGACTACTCGTCAAACCTTTAATTTTGATGATGAGCCACCAATGGAAATCTCATCATCGTCCCGACGACGCTCGATAAGGCCGAGGACCAGTCTACTCAATTGGAGAAATCACCGAGACCAACGAAGTTGTTGAGACAAGTGAGGCTCGCAAGTCGGGTCCACTTCACAACAAACCCGGTGAACAGAGTCCATCGCGCAGCTCCTCAAGCTGCAGCAGGTCGATTCCAAAAAGAACTTCACCGCTCATCATCGAACAAATCCGGTTGGCGGTGATGAATCCTTTATAGAATCTTTTCCTTTTTCCCCGGAGGTACCCGACCTCCACGAAGAGTCGAGAACGAACGCGCACGCTACCTACACTGCAGACCAGCTCCGTTTTTCCATCAGGCACCATTTTTCCGGTGATTATGATTTTTGACGCCGCATGGCCATCACCGCAACAGAGAATCACCAAGTCCGCGAAGTGTTCAAGGCATTATTCGCCGAGATTGAACGGATGGAGAGGCATCGAGGCCTCTATGGACATGCGATCGACAACAGAGATGCCAATCTTACTGGCGATTTAAGAGGCATGATCAGGATCGGGAATGGTGGCAACAAAGAAGAAACAATGCGTGTGGAACAAGTTAGATACTTCAGGACATTGTTCAACAAGTCGGGTATGGAGAGTCGAAAATGCCGATGCAAAACGGTGAAAGAACATATTGAGCACATGCATGAAGCACACATTGCCGAGATAAAGTCATTGCGTGAGCAAAACAAGAGTGATCTACGGCGTTTGGAAGAAACCATGAATACAAAATTCAGCCTTCTCATGGCCTGAGATGAAGCGATTTCACAGCAGAGTCCAACGCTACTCGATCCGAATTTCGTCTTTGCATACTCTACAAAGCAGACTCGAGATAGAACTACTACCATAGCAGGCTCGACTTCCGCTTGCCAAGATGTTTCAGTG
This sequence comes from Rehmannia glutinosa, assembly GCA_016081115.2. Lineage (NCBI taxonomy): Eukaryota > Viridiplantae > Streptophyta > Magnoliopsida > Lamiales > Orobanchaceae > Rehmannia > Rehmannia glutinosa. Next base: position 58,431,056 of record CM071935.1, on the reverse strand, counting down.
TCCCTCTCTCTTTTGATGATGCCAAAAAGGGGGAAGAGGAATACCTTAAAGCACGAAAAGATCGAAGCCGAAAAAGAGGATGCAATTTGTGAAGGGAAAGACAATGAGGAAGTTACTGAAACAAAAGAAAGGAAAATCACTTTGAGGGGGAAGGATCGAAAGATGTGACCTTAATGATTGCACAAACCCCAACAGGGGTCTGTCACACGGTGACATTATCGCACAAAGAAACTCCTCGTGACTCGCCACTCCAACACTCGCTATATCTATGGCCGAAAAGAGAAAAACAATTGAAGCAGGGATGAAGGAAGTGGAAGGAAGAATGGATGCCCGGGTTATGAACATCTTGAAAAAGCATGGAGGCATTCCAAAGAGACAGAGATACTTATGCCATCTCGGATGTCGGGACAGAGCCACGATCAGTTGATGAATTTAAAACGCTCGAATCAAGGATACTTTGCAAATATGTCTATGGCTCAAGCTTGGGACTTATCTTGGGAAAAGGGTCTCACGTTATGTGAATAAGCCGACACAGCAGACTACCGTCACTCTGCTGGTCACTCCGCTGGTCACTCATTTGGAAAGAAGAAGACCCCAAGAAAGACACGCCCGAGGCAGGTAGAGGAAGAAGCGATGGTGGAGGAAGAAGCTTGACCAGGCCTCCGCCCAAAAACATTGAATACGTAGATCCGGCAAGAAAGGAGGGATCTGGGCTGGTCTTGACCAAGTAGCAAATTTGCAAGTGGCTAAAAGTAACGCCGAGTATGCAAAAAGAATAGAAGAAGAAAACAAGAGACAAACTCGGCTATGGGAGGAAAGACAGAAAGATTAAGAAGAGATGAAGTTGCGAGAAAGGCATATGAAAAGAAAAATAAGGCGGTGACGATGAGAAAAAGAGAAGAAGAGAAGAAGATCTTGAACAAGATGAAAGAAGGAGACAATGAAGGAGATGAAGTGTTCTTTGTCCACCCCTTCGTGTATTTTATTATGTAAATACATACAATGTAAGTCTTCAAATAAAGCTATAAATTCTTTATTTTTCGTGGTAGACAAATATGTGCTTTGATACACCTTGTGATTGTGTAAAAGAACAAGAATGTTATGATCAATAAAAGAATTGATTCTCTGCGATACATTCTATGTCAATACACTATCTCAGTATGTATCTTTGCTATTTGCATTTTTGAATGGTTTAAGTTTTGGCATCATCAAAAAGGGGGAAATTGTTAGGAAATTTATTGTTTAGATTTTGATGAATGCCATGTAAAACTTAGAATAGGAAGTTGGCACCCCAATTCTTGTTGTAAAATGCATTGTAATAAATAGAGTGGCCAAGCCGAGTTAAGTCGCCTACGCCCTAACATGCAAGAAGACAAATCAAGACTAGAAGGAAGACTCATTGCGAGACAGTGAGTATGGCAAAGAAGAGTAGATGGGAACTCTATCTTGAAGAAGCGGTGAGATGCGGTGAGTGGAGTATCGATCAAGTCAACTCGAGAAAAGCCAAGTCTCAAGTTGAAGTGACAGAAGAGTCATCCATGATTGGAAGTCGACTCTAAGTCACCTGGGAAAGCAAAAATGCGGTCAAGTCGAGATAATCGTAAAAGATCCGTTGCGTACGTAAATCAAGAGAATTACTTAAACAAGTAATATCTCCATATCACCTTTCTCGGAGTGCTCGGTCCCGAAGCGTGCAAAAGGAATGAACCAATGGGAAGCACTACACCGTGTCGAACTACGAAAAGGTGAAAGAACAATTCATACGAGGAAATGGCAATTCCAAGGACTGCAACAAGACAAGCCAACGACTGCAAGTGACTTTCAAAAATAAGCCTATCTCTTCAACGGGCAAATTTTTGAAAGATCACTATAAAAGGCTGAGGAGTTCATTTGAGAATGAGACACACATACAAGAAAGACACAAGTGAGACACACGAGTGACACAAGAGATAGACCTGAACAAAAACGTTCAAGCAATTATTAGAAAATCTGAAACATTCTCAATCCTCAAGCCTACACTGCGAAGAACATCAATCCAACACTCACCTGTGAAGGAAAGATAACTTCAATCAGTTGAAGAGGAAAATACTGAAAAATCAAGGGGTCTACATTCCACGAAGGATTGTAGGAAGGTTCAAGGTCGAACCAAGTCTTAAGCCTTTGGAGGGCTTCGTGATCAAATCCAAAGAGCTTGAGCAAGTGAGTTTTGTAGTAGCAAGCGGTTTGCCTGTGAAGAAGCCGAGTCGCACGAGAAACCAAATTGAGTGATCAAGGCGTCTCGCATCGAGTCCCTAAGGATCAAGTCGTTTGTGTGATCAAGACTTGTATCCGGATGCATTACCACTTTGTATATCGATCATTACCTAGTGGATTCCTCCAGGAGTTGGAGAAGAGAGGAGTAGAAGAATTACCCCATCTTGAACCTCTATAAAAATTTCATTGTGTCATTTACATTTCAAGATTACTTTAATTTTCGCATCTTAATTGTTTAATTCTCACGACATATTTGCTATCCACTTGATAATCTATAAGTACTAAATCAAGCACTAAATCCTTGCTTAATCAAACTTAAGGGTGTTAAGTCTTAAGTCAATAAAAACAAAACCACAAAGTTGACTTAATTTAAAGCCAACGGTGAGTTATTCCATCAACGGCTCGTTGAGTACGTTGAGAGACTAACTTTACTGATTGACTAAATTGACTGTCCATCAAGGACACAAATGTGTAGTATCAACTCTATATTTTTAAAAGGACTAAATCGAAAATTTGGTAAGGTTTATTCAACCCCCCCTTCTAAACCTTACACTTACACCCCTTGGGACCTACAAATTCTTATATATTTGTGTTGAGCATGATGATTGTTGATGGATGATATTTATATAATTGCTTTTGGTGATGAAAAACTTGGCTTGATTACATTTACAAGGGCTATATATATCCTTTTCAATTTTTGACGCCCGCCAAGTGTTCGATAAAATGTTTCAATTAAAAATTCATCACCTATATGTTTTTCTCGTTTTCAAAAGTCTTATATATTTATAGAGATCATGTTCTTGCAAATCAAATGAGTTTTCATAAGCCTCTACAAGTCGTATGATCGACTTTTTCCCTCCTATTTGATCTATAAGCTTCAATGTTCAAATAGCTCGATACATCGGTTTAGTTGCACACTTTGATATGATTATATGATGTTTTTATCGTGCTAACATTCTTTTTGATGATTCCAAAGGGGGAGAAACATGTTATAAGCTTATTAGCTCATAGAAGCTAAGTTAATCTAAACAAAAGAAGCTATAAGCTATGGCTTCCTAAAGCCATAAGTTGTGGATTATACTTAGTCCATTTGTTGTAGTATGGACTCATATTCTTGTCTAATGATGTTTCGTTGACAGGGGAGCTTATAAGCTCTTGAACTTAAGATCAATATGTAAAATCTAAGCTCTTAGCTTGTGGTTGATTGCTTTTACATTATTCATGTTATGCATTTTGATAGGGGGAGCTTTTGCTATATATGTTCGAATATCTTTACTCCCATCCTTGTGATTATATTGCGTGGAATGTTGTCACTCACAACGGATAGTTCCTTTTAACTGGTAAAATTGTTTTGTTTTCAAAATCGACCTCGTTAAAATTGTTTTGGTTTGTAATCATCAAAAAGGGGGAGATTGTTTGATAAATGGTTTTATCATGATTTTGATGATTTTGTTTTTGTACCAAAACAATGGTTTTAAAGGTTGTCCAAATACTCCTAAATGATTTAAAATGGTTTTAATATTTTCCGGAGTATTTCTTCAAGTTTTATTTTCGACAAAAATTGGACAATACATTTAATGATTTTGTATCAATGGGTTTTTACATCCAAACAATGTTTCCAAATATTGTCTAAATACTCCCGATCGGTCTAAAATGTTTTCACTATTTTTTGGAGTATTTCTTGAAGTTTATTTTCGATATAAAATTGGACAACACTTTTGTTTTGAGGTCAACCGGTCACCGTATAGGGCAACCCGTACCTGAAAGTTGTGCAAAACAGAAAACTTCATGTTTGCAAAAAATGGTGAGGGTGACCGGTCACCCTATAGGGCGACCGGTGACGTCGACCGGTCGACCTATAGGGCTACCGGTACCTGAAGGTTGGTTCAAATTTGCAAACTTCTCTGTTTCGATTTTTTGAAGAGGGCAACCGGTTGGACCCTAGGGTGACTGGTCGGACCCCCCGTCGATCGGTCGCCCTGTGTAAAATTGTGTTCTTATTTTCAAACATCTATTTCTGCGCGACCGGTCGCCCCTATGTTTTGACAGCAAATTCTAACCGTTGTGCAGCAGACAACTTTTCCCTAAATTGTGGGATTGATTTCTAACAACTATAATCTTGATTTTAATTGCAATTTTTTTGTAGATATCAGATTCCAAGAGGAGCCTATCAAGGATCAATCATCTCCTATAAATAGAGGAAGATTTGAAGCACAACAATAAGAGAGAACAACACAACACAACAAGATATTCTCAAGCAAACACTTGGTCTTCTATTGCCATTATTCTTGTTGTAATTTGCCTAGCTTATCACTTTCACATCCTTGAGGTCTAGGCTATGTTTGATAAATAGTTTTATCATGATTTTGATGATTTTGTTTTTACACCAAAACAATGTTTTTAAAGGTTGTCAAATACTCCTAAATGATTTAAAATGGTTTTAATATTTCCCGGAGTATTTCTTCAAGTTTATTTTCGACTAAATTGGACAACACTTTTAATGATTTTATGTCAAAGTATTTTTACTTCAAAACAATGTCCCTGAATGTTGTCCTAATACTCGCGATCGGTCTAAAATATTTTTACTATTTTTTGGAGTATTTCTTGGAGTTTATTTTCGATATAAAATTGGACAACACTTATGTTTCAGGCTCGACCGGTCGCCCTATGCGACCGGTCCCCCTGTGTAAAAATTCGCAGAATTATTTCAATCTTATCTCTGCACAACTGGTCGAACCCCTCTTTTGACAGCAAACTATCCGTTGAGTTTGCATACAGTTTTTCCTTGATTTAAGGGGTTGATTTCTAACAGCTCTTTTCTTCAATTGTCTTGCAATTTTTTACAGATTTCATGTCCCCAAGAGGAGCCTATCTTGTACAAGACATCTTCTATAAATAGAGGAAGAATTGAAGCAACACAACAAGAGAGAAAACTACAACAAAACAAGATACACTCAAGAATACACTTGTTCTTACATTGTCTTATTTCTTGTTGTAATTTGCCTAGCTATTCACTTTCACATTCTTGAGGTCTAGGCTTTTCTTGATTACACTTGCACTCCATTGTATTATCAATTATCGAGTTGTAATCTTGAATTTGTGGTCGTCATTCAAACACAAGATATCCTTGTGAGTGTTCTTGTGGTAAGAACACACTTGGGTGATCTAGGTGTTAGGTGTAAGAAGATTGTGGTAATCTTCTTGTTGAGGTGTTGAAGAATTTGGTATTCTTCAAGGTTGAAGATTGTGGTAATCTTCACAAGGTGCCGTTGGAGATTGTAGTAATCTTCAAGAAGAGATTGTGGTAATCTCAAAGGTGGTGTTGAAGAAGAGTGTGGTGCTCTTCAAGGTGTTGTTGTAAGTTGGTGTTGTATTAATTTTGGTAATTAATAAAATCTTTTTTTCTTTTTGAAATCCATCCCGGATATACTGGGGTGGTAGAGGATTAGGCCCTAGGTGGGTTGAACCTCTTTAAATCGACGTGTGTTGTTTACATTCCGCACCTTTATTATTATCTTTGAGCATTCGGTTCGAAAAAGAGGGTAAAATTGAAAAGATGGAGATAATCTATTCACCCCCCTCTAGATTATCGTAGCCGCTTGGACTTACAAGTGGTATCAGAGCCAAACTCTTTGGCAAGCTCGTTTCACATCGCGAGTGAAGAGGAACGATCGTCGGCTACAAACGAAGCTCATCCTACCGGCACCTCCACCACCAAGCCACCTCTATTTGATTCCAAACATTATATATTTTGGAAGGAAAGAATGGAATGCTATTTACAAGGTTGCGGGTTCGACATTTGGAACACCGTCATAAATGGAGAATCCATTCCGATGATAGACACACCACACACCTCCAAAGGATTCAAAGAGCTCAATGATGAAGAGAAGAAAATTATCTCCTTAAACGGTAAAGCTCTCAATATTTTGTATTGTTCATTTACTAATTTAGAATATAAACATATTGTAGGAATTCGATCGGCACATGAAGTATGGCAAAAATTAGAAGCCATCTATGGAATTTATGCAAATGAAAGGAGTCAAACAAAGGCATCTACTTCTCAAAGGGATACCAGTCCAAATCTAAGGAACAAGCCTCTTACAACTTCCAACTATGAAGAAGTTGAACATTGTCTTATGGGCATCGAAGAAGAAAACGAGGTATGTCGTAAACCTTCTACTTCCTATGATATTGTTATACAAAATGATTATAGTGATTTGCAAAATGATTTTGATGAACTACAAAATGAATTCCAAGGCTTACTTGTTAAATACAAAAATTTGAAAAAGGAATTCATTGTTTTAAAAAATGATAAGGATAGTTTATTTACTTCCTATGAATCACTATCATGTGCTCACACCACCACACTTGACAAGGTTAGAAACCTTGAGAAAGAAAATAGTACTCTTGTTGAGAATATTGAAAGCATGAAAAAGGATTTATTAAAATCCAACTTGAGTACCAATAAAATGCCCAATATTGTTGATATTCATAATTGTGATAACGGACTTTATCATAAGCTTAATGTTGTTAATCATATGAAAAAGAATCAAGTCCCTATGCATGTTGGTCATTATACTCCTGAAATTGTTACTTGTTTTTATTACGGTAAAAAGGGTCATAAGGCTAATTCTCGGGCTAGAAATAGCTCCAATTATTCTTGGAGACCTAAAAGTCTCAAAGCTAATCCTAAAGGACCCAAACACTTGAGGGTACCACAAAATAATGTTGTATTAGGTACCCGGCGAAATAATGATCGGAGAAAAGTTATACCGCCAAGAAGACATCAAATGACCGCGTCATTTGATCAAATAAGGAGAAAACATTTTCAACAAAGTCAATTTCCAAGAAGAAGATATAATCAAAAATGGGAAGAACTCAATCCTTGGAAATGGCAAAGACATCATCAACGAGATGATTTTCAAAGAGGAAGGGATTATCAACAATGGGAAGGTAACAAACCTTGGAAATGGAGTAATCAAAGAAGTCATCATCAACAAAATGACTTCTCAAGGGGAAGATATCATCAACAATGGGAACGGCACAACCCATGGAAATGGCGTAATTGGTAACCTGTATCTCCCCATTTAAATATGCATTTTATTTGTCTATTATGCATGTTTTTATTTGTGTCTTATTTGCAAAATAAGTTTTCATTTATTTTAAAAAAAAAATTAAAGTCTTCAATATATATTTGTGGTTTTAAAATATTTTGAAAAGAAGACCTTATATGATGTTTTTAAAACTCTTGTGCATTTTTAGACTCAAGTGGTTTATCATATCTTATGGATTTTTATGGCATGACCTTACTTGTGATATCTATTAGCCTACACTTTTATCATAATGATTTGTGCTAGATTTGTTTTAAGAATTGTGAAGGATTTACATATTTTCACAAATGGCCATATACGTCATTATTTGTTTTAAGAATTGTGAAGGATTTGTTTACTTATGTTATTCTTACTCTTATAGACTCAATATATGTATTGCCATGTGCCTATGTGCTTGTTTTTCATAGTATTTCATACAAGTGCCATTAAGAGGGTTTTTAGACTTTTTGAAAGGCACTATTTGATATTTGATTGCACATATGTGCTTTGTCAACTCTTGTTCAAATACTTCTTTTAAAAGAGGTCTCAACTATATGCTATCGGATTTTCAAAATTTCAAAAGAGACCTTTTGTAGCTTTCTTAAGCTTATTTGAACTTGCATGATTTATTAGATTCTTGATGATCCTCTAAATGCATAGTATGTGTTTCTTGCTTCATGGTCCATATATATAGTATCCATTTTTACTATGCTCTTATGCTAGATACTTTGTGATTGATGATTGAGGTATGCTTTTACACTTGGGCTATTTTTTCTTGCTTATATAAGCGATGCCGTTAATGAGCTTGTTAAGTTGTGTAGATGAGAAATGAAGTACTCCAAATATTAGTTACCTCAAAATATTTGGATGTAAATGATCTATTGTAAACACCTTAGATCAATTGGATGCCCTATGATGATAATGATGAAGAAGACAAAAAGGGTATTCCGGAACAAACTCGATGACCAAGGCAACATTGGTCGAACTAAGGCGAGGTTAGTAGCTCGAAGGTATTTTCAATAAGAAGGTAATTGATTTTGATGTAGCATTTGCACTCATAACACATTTAGTAGCTATTTGCATTTTACTTGCTCATTCTTGTTTTAAGAAAATTTCAAGCTTTACCAAATGGATGATTAAATCCAATTTTCTAAATGGTTTTATTCAAATATAAGTCTATCGGAGTTTAAAATTTTAGGCCAAATGATTTGTATAAAAAGCCTTGTACGGTTGATAGACTTAGCTATTTTTGCAAAATGATTTTACAAAAGGTAAAGTTGATACTACACTTCTTGTTTTGAAAAAAGGGCAAGGTTGTTTACTTGTGCAAATTTATGTTGATAATATTTATGGTACTACTAATAAATATTTGTGCAAGATATTTATCCAAGTCAATGCAAGGTGAACCTAAGATGATCATAATGAGGGAAGCTCAAATTTGATCATTGGAATTCAAATTACTCAATGCTAAGAAGACGATTATATTTCAAAAGAACTCTTGAAGGAGTTAAGCATTGAAGAAAGAAGAACCATCTCAACCTCTATGGATAAAGATTGACAAAGGTTAAGAAAGGCATTCGGCCAACAAACAAATTCGAGGTATGTTTTCTTGTATTATTCCTATAGACTCGACATTCCTTATGTCTATATGCTCGACTTCAAAAACTATCCCAACGAATCTCATTAAAGTGCCGTTAATAGAAATTTTCAAATATTTGTAAGGCACTTCTTCTTATGACTTGTTCATCCAAAGCTTTAAAACGTTCTTATTTTTTTTGGGATAACAGGTCCGGTGAAAAATTATTTAAAATATAGTTCGTCATAATCGAACTAAACATATTGAGATTCGAAAAACATTCTAAGGGATTGCGTTTTTAACAAAAACTTGAGATGTGTTTAAATCCTATCTCAAAGATAACTCGCGGACATTTGTTCATTTACCGCCGAGTATTTTACCTCATTTCGATCTTGATTATGACATAATGTATATTGAATGAGGTCTACGTTTGCATTTTGCATGTTTTTAAAACTTAGGGGCGAAAAATCGGATTTTTGGATCAAACTTCGGATTTTTCAAACAGAACCAAAATAGTGGGCTGCCAGGGCAGGGGCTGACCGGTCGCCCACCATCTCGACCGGTCGCCCACCATCTCGACCAGTCGCCCACTAGCTCGACCGGTCGCCCACCAGCTCGACCGGTCGCCCTGATCGATTTTTTGGTTACAAATGGTTCTGTTTCCAGACTTAGTCATTTTGGCGTGTTTCTTCCTTTCTTTGTCCCCTTTGTCATTTGCACACACAATTCACTCCAAATGAGTTTTGTTGCATAAATTATATATTTTGGGGATTATCTAGCTCGATTATCATCATCATTGCTCATCTTTACCGATTGAATGGTAAGAATTTCACTCTCTTCAGCTCAATTGGGTTGAACCCTTGAGTTTGTGGCTTATATGTATTTTTCTTGATGAAATTCATATATTTTTGTGATGAGCTTATTGATTGTTGATGAATGATATTTGTTAAATTGCATTTGGTGATGAAAAACTTGGCTTGATTACATTTACAAGGGCTATATATATCATTTTCTAATTTTGACGCCCGCCAAGTGTTCGATAAAATGTTTCAATGAAAAATTCATCACTTAGATGATTCTCTTGTTTTCAAAAGTCTTATATATTTATAGAGATCATGTTTTGCTTATCAAATGAGTTCTCATAAGCTTCTTCAAAACGTATGATTCGACTTTTACCTCCTTATTCGGTTTAAAAGCTTAAATGTCCAAAATAGCTCGATACATCGGTTTTGTTGCGCACTTTGATATGAATATATGATGTATTTATCGTGCTAACATTATTTTTGATGATTCCAAAGGGGGAGAAACAGGCTATAAGCTCGTTAGCTCAAAGAAGCTAAGATAAGCTCAATGAAAAGAAGCTATAAGTTGTGGCTATTGAAATCCACAAGTTGTGGATCATATTTTGTCCACTCTTGGTGTATTATGGTCGTATATATTTCTTAGTCCATTGGTTGTAGTATGGACTTATATATGTCTCTAACGATGTCTCTTTGACAGGGGGAGCTTTTAAGTTTTGATATTTAAGCTCAATATTGAGCCTTTAGCTTTTGATTTAGTTGCTTCTTTATAACTCTTGTTGTGCATGTTGATAGGGGGAGCATTTGTAATATGTGGATATCTCAACTCCCATCCTTGTGTTAATATTGCGCGAAATGTTGTCTCTCTCAACGGATATTGTTTTTTTTTACCGGAAAACTTGTTTTGTTTTCAAAATCGCCTCTCAAAATTGTTTTGTTTTCAAAATCGGTCTTGTTGAATTGTTTTGGTTTGTAATCATCAAAAAGGGGGAGATTGTTTGATAAATAGTTTTATCATTATTTTGATGATTTTGTTTTTACACCAAAACAATGTTTTTAAAGGTTGTCCAAATACTCCTAAATGATTTAAAATGGTTTTAATATTTCCCGGAGTATTTCTTCAAGTTTATTTTCGACTAAATTGGACAACACTTTTAATGATTTTATGTCAAAGTGTTTTTACTTCAAAACAATGTCCCTGAATGTTGTCCTAATACTCCCGATCGGTCTAAAATGTTTTTACTATTTTTCGGAGTATTTCTTGGAGTTTATTTTCGATATAAAATTGGACAACACTTATGTTTCAGGCTCGACCGGTCGCCCTATAGGGCAACCCGTACCTGAGTTGAGTTATGGAACAAAAAAAAAGGGACGGAGGGAAATCAAGGGGGGCGACCGGTCGACCCGGAGGTCGACCGGTGAGGGCGACCGATCGACCCTATGGGCGACTGGTGCCTGAAGCCCCCCGAAGAACAGAAACTTTTGTTTCTCTGTTTTGGTCTTCCTCGACCGGTCCAACATGAGGGCGACCGGTCGCACCCCCCTGCGACCGGTCCCCCTATGTAAAAATTCGCAGAATTAAATTTCAATCTTATCTCTGCGCGACCGGTCGAACCCCTCTTTTGACAGCAAACTATCCGTTGAGTTTGCAAACAGCTTTTCCTTGATTTAAGGGGTTGATTTCTAACAGCTCTTTTCTTCAATTGTCTTGCAATTTTTTACAGATTTCATGTCCCCAAGAGGAGCCTATCTTGTACAAGACATCTTCTATAAATAGAGGAAGAATTGAAGCAACACAACAAGAGAGAAAACTACAACACAACAAGATACACTCAAGAATACACTTGTTCTTACATTGTCTTATTTCTTGTTGTAATTTGCCTAGCTATTCACTTTCACATTCTTGAGGTCTAGGCTTTTCTTGATTACACTTGCACTCCATTGTATTATCAATTATCGAGTTGTAATCTTGAATATGTGGTCGTCATTCAAACACAAGATATCCTTGTGAGTGTTCTTGTGGTAAGAACACACTTGGGTGATCTAGGTGTTAGGTGTAAGAAGATTGTGGTAATCTTCTTGTTGAGGTGTTGAAGAATTTGGTATTCTTCAAGGTTGAAGATTGTGGTAATCTTCACAAGGTGCCGTTGGAGATTGTGGTAATCTTCAAGAAGAGATTGTGGTAATCTCAAAGGTGGTGTTGAAGAAGAGTGTGGTGCTCTTCAAGGTGTTGTTGTAAGTTGTTGTTGTATTAATTTTGGTAATTAATAAAATCTTTTTTTCTTTTTGAAATCCATCCCGGATATACTGGGGTGGTAGAGGATTAGGCCCTAGGTGGGTTGAACCTCTTTAAATTGACGTGTGTTGTTTACATTCCGCACCTTTATTATTATCTTTGAGCATTCGGTTCGAAAAAGAGGATAAAATCGAAAAGATGGAGATAATCTATTCACCCCCTCTAGATTATCGTAGCCGCTTGGACTTATAGGCTATTCTTGATTACACTTGCACTCAATTGTATAATTCATTATCGAGTTGTAATCTTGAATTTTTGGGTTATCATTCAACACAAGATATCCTTGTGAGTGTTCTTGTGGTAAGAACACACTTGGGTGATCTAGGTGTTAGGTGTAAGAAGATTGTGGTAATCTTCTTGTTGAGGTGTTGAAGAATTTGGTATTCTTCAAGGTTGAAGATTGTGGTAATCTTCACAAGGTGCCATTGGAGATTGTGGTAATCTTCAAGAAGAGATTGTGGTAATCTCAAAGGTGGTGTTGAAGAAGAGTGTGGTGCTCTTCAAGGTGTTGTTGTAAGTTGGTGTTGTATTAATTTTGGTAATTAATAAAATCTTTTTTATTTTTGAAATCCATCCTGGATGTACTAGGGTGGTAGAGGATTAGGCCCTAGGTGGGTTGAACATCTATAAATCGACGTGTGTTGTTTACATTCCGCACCTTTATTATCGTCTTTGAGCTTTCGGTTCGAAAAAGAGGGTAAAATCAAAAACATGGAGATAATCTATTCACCCCCCTCCAGATTATCGCAGCCGCTTGGACTTACAGTTGGCTTATGGTATCGAAATGAAGGTGGATTCAAGCTTATTGGTTACTCAGACTCAGACTATGCTGGATGTAGAGTTGACAGGAAGAGTACTTCTGGTACATGTCAAATGCTTGGAAATAGATTGGTTTCCTGGTTTAGCAAGAAACAAAATTCAATAGTCACATCCATTGCCAAGCAGTAGTACATAGTGCTGGGGCATTTGTTGTGCCAAGTCTTATGGATGAGACAACAGCTGAGAGATTATGAGATTGAAGAAAAAGAAATTCCAGTTATGTGTGATAACACTAGTGCTACTGCAATCACTCAGAATCATGTGTTGCATTCAAGAACAAAGCACATTGATGTCAGATATCATTTTATAAGAGATCATGTTGAAAAGAAAGACATCACTTTGGAATATATCTCAACTGATAAGCAGTTAGCTGACATATTCACTAAACCCCTATGTGAATCAAGATTTGAAGACCTTAAGAATGAGCTAGGGTTAATCGAGCTGAGTTAATGAGAAAATGAGAAAAGAGCAAGTTTCACAAATCATCCAAGTGAAGCAGCCATGTCGGAAAGTCAGCTGCATCGAGTTAGCTGACAGCCGAGTCACTTAATAAAAAGAGAGAAGCAGAGTTAAGTCATATTTGATATAAGCTGAGTCATTTATGAACGAAGTGACAAAAATGCAGTCGTTTTAAATGAGCGGGAATGTTTTTAAGGATGACATCAGCGTAATAATGACGGGTACAGTAAAGAGCTGCACAGTAAGCATATGATTGGATATAAATGCTGCCGCATTAAATGTGAGGAATTAAATGCGGTTTTGACGTTCCAATCTGAGCCGTTGATCTCGATCAAAATTCAAAAACCAAAGACATGTCCCTTCGTAACCCTTATATATATACGTTTTTCAGCCTTCTCTCTCACGTACAGAAACTGTTTATCTTCAAGCAAGGCAAAAGCAAGCTATAGTTCTCGCTCGGAAACCCTAAGTACTCTGAAGCAAGTTCGTCAGTTTTAATCAGTAAAATTTTCTGAAAATGGCACCAAAGTTTGATTTCGTCAAGCTCTCTAAGCAAATCCACTCAGGAGCATCAGTGGATTTCGAAAGCATGGTAAAATAGGGTTCCGATGAAACCCTAGTTAAGAAGATTCGCTGAGATGCTAGAAAAGTCAGGTCTTAAGGCTTTTCTAACCATGGAGTATTCCCACACCTACCTTGAGGAGGTAGCTTAGTTCTACGTAAATGCGGAGGTGCAGGACGAAGGGATCAAATCTTCTGTCCACCGCAAGGACATAATAATAAATGCTAAGGACCTTGCGGAGCACTGCTTGTTGCCGTCGAAAGGCATAAAGGAAATTAATGAAGCTGATGTAGACTTGGCTGCTACATGGAAAGAGATATCCAAACCGGAGTGTGCTGCCAAGGTGGTCTACACAGCTAACAAGAAACTACTGAAGGACGACTATCATAAGCTGATGGACGTCATCTCCAAGTGTATTGATATGAAGTTTGGCAGCTTCAACCAGCTGTCCAAGACTAAGCTGATCGTCATGGCTGCGATCATGCAGGGCAAAAAGGTTAACTGGGCTGAGTTTGTGTACAACTGACTCTGCCTGAATGTGATGAATAAGACGTTTAAGGAAGATGGATCCTTTGGAGGATCTCTTGGATATGGCCTTGTGATTGGCCACCTGCTGGAAGTGAAGGGTATTGCTCTTCGACATGGCAAACCCTTCCATGTCAACAAAAGGATGTTCCGGGCTAACCTCTCTGGTGCCCAGAAGAGAGCCCATGCAAAGAAGGCGGACACGAGTGAGGAGGAATCAGCTGACCCTGAAGACACAGCTGCTACCCCTTCCTCGAAGAAGGGCAGCTAAGACAAAGAAGGCTCCCACAACAAAGTCCAAGAAAGCACCTGCCCCTGCAGCCGAGTCCCCTGCCCGAGCAACCGAGACTCCTGCCCCTGCAGCCGAGGCTGAGAAGGAACCCCAAATCCCTTCTCCAGCCATACGAAAGAATAAGATTGCCAAGTCGAGGAAGGCAGCTCCTTCCAAGAAGAATACCCAAGCCCCCACCGGTGATGAAACCATTGAATCTAAATCAGAATTCCCTCTGGTTCATCCTAGAAAAAGAAGACTGGTTAGGCACTCTGAATTGGAGAAGACAGCTGAATCCGCAACTCAGCTAGAGAAAGCATCCGAGACTGCTGACACTCAGGAAGTGCAGTCTCCTGAAGTAATTGATGAATCGAGGAAGTCTCCTGAGGACGATCAGCAGATACCCGTGGAAGACACAGCTATACGAGTGACAACTGAGGAAAGTATAGCAGCAGAGACAACTGAACCTTCAATTGAAAAGGTTGTCTCTCCACCTGCTACAGATGTTGCTAAAGGCGAAGACGGGCAGAGTCTTTTGCCTTCAATTCCTGAAAAAGGAGGGCAAGAAGAAGAAGATTATGATGATGTCATCATGTACTCTCCACTATATCCAGACATCCAAAGAAGCTTACGAGAGTGGAGGGCATGGAAACTTGATCACTCAAGGGTGCAGTTTGCTCGCCCTGAGTGTATCGAAGAGGAAGAGGAATTGTTGCGATTTCTCGGAGTTACCACTGTGCTACAGTCCCTTGATGAAGAAAATTGCATAGATATTCTTCACATCATCAGGTAGAAAAAAAAGATAAAGCAGCCGAGAAAGCACAAACTCTTGAGAAGGCCAAGATGTGTGAGTTCACTGGTTCTCTCGATCATACTCATACACATCTCGATGTGCTGTCCGACAGTGATGAAGATATGGATCCCGTTGCTGCAGCAGAGAAGTCAGACATGCAGCAGGCTCTGCGGGAATCTAGACTAATGCATGAGCAAAAACTATTTGAAGGACCAGGAGAGTTGTCTCAATCTCTCCTGCAGACCGATCCTCTGGTAGTGGCACAACATATTGCATCAGTCATCACTGCAGCCACGTCCCCTGTACAATCGGAGGATGGATCCAAGGGCATTGGCAATGAAACTAGGATTTTGGGCACCCAAGTTGAGCCAACCCCTGAAGAAGGTGTTTTACCACCTGCCCCAGCGGCCGAGCACTCAACGGAAGAAGCCGTGAGTCTGGAGAAAAGTGACCCCACCATTAGTCACTCAGCTGGTGTGCCAGCTGAGGGGGAAACTCACTCTACCACAGCAGGGTTGGAGGTTGCTGTGGATGACTCAAATTTGAAGCAAGGAGGCGAAGTGGAAACTGAGAAAGAACCACAACAGAGTGACACTGATGAAGCTCGGAGAGTTGACTTTGTCCCAGCTGAAATGTCCACTACTCCAGCTCCGTCATAGGCTCCCACAACTGTGACCACTGCCGATGAAGCTACCACGGCTGAGGCAAATACAGCTGCTTCGTCACAGGCACAAACCTCACAAACCATCCCATATGTGAGTGATGATTCCTTTCCGAAGGTATTTCCTTTCACGCCGATCCTACTAGATTTGGAAGAAGAGACCACTGCTGAACAACGAAGATTCTCTATAAGAGAAGATCCAATCATTCCCACTGACTCCATTGTTCCAGCCGAGTTTAACTTTGTCAAGAGTGGCCTGCAGCTGAATCAAGTGAGACAGCTGAGTTTCGTGAGATCTTCAAGAAGATTTGTGAAGATATTGAGAAGATTGAACGACATCAGGCCTCCCTCGATTTAAGACTGGACAATAGGGACGCTACCCTCACAGCAGACTTGAGAGGGATAGTGGTGTGGATTCGAGAATGGTCTCAACAGCAATCTGCCATGCGAATCGAACAAGTTCGTTATTTCAAAGCATTATATGGCATAATGCTCGTCTGGATGGCTGACAATGCTGATCTAAAGCAAAGGATGCAGGTGTATATCGAAAGGTTACATGAGTCTCACAAAATAGAAATAGAGCTACTGCAAGAATTCCAAAGAAAAGAAATTATGCGCCTTGAGAATGCAATGAATGACAAATTCAGCCTACTCATGGCTGAAATGAAGTTGGTGGTAGCCGAGTCCAAGGCAACTCGCTCAGAATTTCAGACGGCTTATGCTGCGGCAGACTCCAAATAATCTTCCGCTCTCAGAAGACTCGATTTCATGCTTGAAGGCATGTTCCCAGGGGCCCCTCTCTCCTTTGATGATGCCAAAAAGGGGGAAGAGGAGTCCCTAAGAAAATTGAAAGAAGAGAAGTTGAAGGAATCTATAGTTGAGAAGATTGCAGCTGAGACGAAGAGAAAGCCAGCTGAGGGGGAACGTTCGAAAGATCTCACGTTAATGATAGCTGAAACCCCTCAGCAGGGTCAAATTACTGCCTCCATCTTGAGCAAATTCCCCAAAACCCTACCCATTGGGCACTCTGCTGTGCCAATGTCGGAGAAAAGGCGAATTATTGAACAGGGATTGAGGAGTTCGACAAAAAGATGGATGCTCGCAATCGAAGAAGTGATGAAACAATATGGTGGCATTCCGGCAGGGAAAGATCAAGATGTTGCACCTGACAATGGATCCAAGCCGAGATCAGTTGAAGAATTCAAAACGCTCGAATCCGAAGGCTATTTCCAGGGAATGTCACTAGCCCAAGCCTGAGATTTATACTGGGAGAAGGGTCTTGCGTTCTGCGAAGAAGCAGAAAAAAACAGACTACCATCAGCCACTCAGCTAGTAAGCAGAAGACTCCTGTACAGTATACACCCAGAGGAGGAGGAAGAAGTGGTGGTGGAAGAGGTTTTTGACCTCGACCATAACCCAAAAATATTGAATAAGTAGATCCTGGAAAGAATGGGAGGATCTACTAGGGTAGATATGATAAAGTGGCAAACCTGGAAGTGGCAAGAAAGAATACAGAGGCAGTAAGAAGACATGAAGAGGAGAACAAGAGGCAAACAGAGCAATGGCTTGAGAGGAAACGAAGGGATGAAACTTCCAAACAAGCCTATGAAAAGAAGAAGAAAGCTGAAGAAGAAGAAAGAAAAAGGAAGAGAGCAGATGACTTCGACAGAGCTGAAGAAGAAAGAAGGAGGCAACAAAGGCGTTGAAGTGTTGCTGCAAACCCTTCATGTATATTACTTATGTAAATACATTTTTGTAAGTCATCTGTAATACTTAGTGAATTTTTCTGTAGTGTTTCACTTTGTATTTATTCCTGTATCTTAGCATAGATGTATGTACTCTGCTTTGATATAAACATGCTCTGATACCAAATGTAAACAAATGTGTAAAGGACAAGAATGCTATGATCAATAAAATAATCTATTTAAGCATACATTCCTTGTTACTACATTGTCTGTATGTATCTTTGTTGCTTACATTTTGTTGAATGTTTTTAAGTTTTGGCATCATCAAAAAGGGGGAAATTGTTGGGAAATTTATTTATAGATTTTGATGGATGCCATGTAAAACTTAAACTAGGAAGTTGGCACCCCATTTTCCTTGTAATTTGTATTGTAATAGATAGGTTTAGAAGACTTGAGTCAAGTCAGCTATGCCTAGAAATACAAGAAGTTAACTGAAGATTAAAGTGAAGACTCCACTGCGAGACAGCCGAGTATGGCTAAGAAGATAAGTCAAGAACTCGACTGAAGGTGTATCAGCTGTGAGACAGCTGTATGAAGAGTCAGTCAAGTCAACTCAAGAAGCCAATTCTCAAGTTAAAGTGACAGATGAGTCATTCAAGGATTGGAAGCTAACTCAAGTCACCTGGGGAATAAAAGACTGCAGTCAAGTCAAGACAACTGGAAGAGATCCGTTGATAAAAGTCAAGAATGTTACTCAGAATGGTAACATGTTAAAGTTTTCAGAGATAAAGTGTTAGTTCCAGTTGTGTGCAAAAGGAACAAACCAATGAGAAGCACTGCACCAAGTGTTAGAAACGCTGCAATGCTGCAAGACATTAAATACGAGGAAATGTCAACATCAAGGACTGCAACAAGACAAGCCAACGAACACAAGTGGCTTTTGAAATCAGTCTATCTCTTCAACGGGCAAAATTTCAAAAGTTCACTATAAAAGGATGAGAAAATTCATTGAGAAAAGGTTACCTGAACCACGAACAAGCAAACAATATTCAAGTTATTAACCTGAAATATTCTCAAATATATTCAAGCTAATCCTCAAGCCTGAAACTCGAAGGAAATTGATCCAACACAAGCTGTGAAGGAAAGACAACTTCAAATCTGTTGAAGGGGAAACTTTTGAAGAATCAAAAAGGGTCTACTTTCCAAGGAGGATTGTAGGAAAGTTCAAGGTCGAACCAATATCAAGTCATTGGAGGGCTGCGTGATCAAATACAAGAGCTTGAGAAAGTGAGCTGAATTAGCAAGGTAGCTGCCCTGTGAAGAAGCTGAGTTGGAAGAGAAGCTAGCTGTGTGACCAAGGTTGTCTGTAGACTGTTGACCACTTTGTAAACAGATCTATTACATAGTGGATTCCTCCAAGAGTTGGAGAAGAGAGGATTAGAAGAATTACCCCATCTTCGAACCTCTATAAAAATTAATTGTGTCATTTATTTTTCAGCACATTTACATTTCTGCATACTGACATCATATCTGCTGATAAACTCATATTTGCTATCCAACTGATTTATAGCCAAGTGCTAAAATCAAGTGTTAAACAAGTTTAAATCAATTCAAAGGGTGTTAAGTCTTCCGCTGATAAAACCAACACAGCCAAGTTAAAGTTCAGGTTAAATAGCTGAGTTATTCTATCAACAGCTCTATCGAGTCTGTTGAGTGGCTAACTCTACTGAATAACCAACTTAGCTGTCCCTCAAGGACACAGCTGTTTGAGTTAACTCTGTAATAATCTTAAAAGGACTAAAATCGAAAAGTTGGTAAGGTTTATTCAACCCCCCTTCTAAACCTTACTCACACCCCTTAGGACCTACACCTAGGGAAGTCTCAACCTCCCCAATGCCTTCAATACCCTTAGCAGTCTCAACTGCAGTAGGGCCTTCTGCATTCCCTTTGACAGACTCAGCTGTCTTAGGGTCTTGACGTTGGCATCTAGAGGAGTCTCAACCCCTTGGATTGCACTTTCATAGCCCATAGTGTCAACTCCTGGGGCTTTACCATCCTGTGCCTCGGCTGCATCAATAGTGTCATCGGCCTTTAGAGCAGTAGACATTTCTGCTGAGACAGACTTAACTGTCCGAGCTTCGTCAATGTCACTCCACTGTTTTTGAGATTCTTTCTCACCATCACCTCCAAACTTCATTAATGTGTCTCCCACAGCAACCTCCAACCTAGCTGTGGTGGAGAGAGTTTACCCCTCAGCTGGCACACCAGCTGAGTCACTGATTGTGGGGTCTCTCTGCTCCAGAGATGCGGCTTTGTCCGTTGAGTGCTCAACCACCGGGGCAGGTGTGAGAACACCTTCTTCAGGGGTTGGCTCAGCTTGGGTGCCCAACTTCCCAGCTTCATCGCTAGCTCCCTTGGATCCATCCTCTGATTGCACGGGAGACGTGGCTGCAGTAATGTCCGATGCAATTTTCTGTGCCACTCCCAAGGGATCAGTTTGTAGAAGAGTTTGGGAGGACTCTCCTGGACCTTCCAATAAACTAAGTTCATGCATGGATCTGGATTCTTTCAAAGCCTGCTGCATGTCTGACTTCTCGGCTGCAACAGCTGGATCCAAATCTTCATCGTTGTCTGAGAGCATATCAAGATGCGTGTGAGTATGCTCTAGAGAGCCTGTAAATTGGCACATCTTGGATTTCTCCAAGGCTCGGGCTTGTTCGGCAGCTTGCTTCTTTTCTTTCTCTTTGAGAATGCGAAGGATGTCTAAACAGTTTTCTTCATTTAGGGCAAATCGAATATCATTTACGCAGAGGAATTGGAGAAGCTCTTCTTCTTCTTCAATGAACTCAGGGCGAGTGAACTGTACCCTTGAGTGATCCAACTTTCATGCTCTCCATTCTCTTAAGCGTCGTTGAATATCTGGATAAACTGGAGAATACATGATCACATCATCATCATCATCATCTTCACCTTTACCTCTAGTTTACAGAATGGGAGGTAAGAGACCTTGCTCTTCCTCAGATGCACCAACATCAGTTATAGGAGGGGAGACAATTCTTTCAACATTAAGCTCAGTTGTCTCAGCTACTTCACTTTCCTCAGCTGTCTTCCTCACAGCTGGGTCTTTAATAGATCTCTGCTGATCATCAACAACCTCAGGAGACTGCTCTTCCTGAGCATCAACAGTCTCAGTTTCTTTCTCCGACTGAGTACCAGATTCAGCTGTCTTCTGCAGCTCAGATTGCTTGAACAACCTTCTCTTCTTGGGACGAACTAGTGGAACTTCTGGTTCAATTTCAGCAAATTCATCAGAAGTAGGGATTTGGGCGTTCTTCTTAGAGGTAGCTGCCTTCCTTGACTTGGCAGTCCTCTTCTTCTTTACGACTGGAGAAGGAAATTGGGGTTCCTTCTCAGTCTCTGTTGTAGGGGCAGGAGTCTCGGATGCTCGGGCAGGTGACCCGACTGCAGGGGCAAAAGCTTTCTTTGGCTTGGCTGCGGGGGCAAGAGTAGGCTTGGATGCCGCAACTCTCTTCTTTGGGGGAGGGTTCTTAGCTGTGTCGTCAGGGTCAGCTGATTCCCCCTCACTTGTATCGACTTTCTTAGCATGAGCTCTCTTCTGGGCACTGGACAGATTTTCCATGAACATTTTCTTGTTCATGTGGAAGGGCTTGCCATGGCGAAGAGCAATGCCCTTTACGTCCATAAGATGGCCAATCACAAGGCCATAGCCCAATGAGCATCCAAAGGACTCATCCTTCTTGAAGGTCCTGTTCAGCACATTCTGGCAGAGTCTGCTGTAAACAAACTCAGCCCAGTTAACTTTCTTTCCTTGCATGATCGCAGCCATCACGACCAGCTTAGTTTTGGACAACTGATTGAAGCTTCCAAATTTCATGTCAATGCATTTTGAAATGACGTCCATCATCTTGTGATAGTCGTCCTTCAACAGTTCCTTCTTGGTCGTATAGACCACTTTTGTAGCATATTTAGGCTTGGCAACTTCCTTCCAAGAAGAAGCTAAGTCGACATCAGCCTCATAGATCTCCTTCAAGCCCTCTGAGGGCAACAAACAGTGCTCAACAAGGTCTTTTGCACTGAGTTTTATGACGTTGATGTGGACAGAAGATTTGATTTCATCGTCTTGCACTTCCGCATTTACGTAGAACATTGCTACCTCTTCGAGGTATGTATGAGAGTATTCCATTGTAATAAAGATCAGACAGACCGGACTTTTCCAGCATCTCAGCAATCTTCTTGACCAGGGCATCATCCACGCCCTGTTTGATCATCCCTTCAAAATCCACAGAAGCACTAGTGTGGATTTGCTTTGAGAGTTTCACAAAATCATACTTTGGAGCCATTTTCATACTTTTTACTGATTGAAATAAGATAAACTTGCTTGAGAATAACTAGGGTTCGCATAGGTTTCAGAGAGAAAAACACTTTCTTTGCTTGAAGATGAACAGTTTGCGTGAGGAGAGAGAAATGCAACATTCCGTATATAAAGGTCGTGAAAAGACATATTTTGGATTATTAAATTTTTGATCAAAATCAACTGCTGAGATTAGAACGTCAAAACCGCATTTAATTCCCCGCATTAAATGCAGCAGCATTTATATCCAATTATATGGCTTACTGTGCAGCTTTTACTGTGACTGCCATTTTTACGCTGACGTCATCCTTAAAAACATTTCCGCTCAATTAAAATGATTGCTTTCTTGTCACTTAGCTCATAAATGATTCAACTTATGTTCAAAGTTACTTAACTCTTCTTCTCTCTTCTCATGAGTTAACTTAGCTGTCAGCTAACTCGATACAGTTGAGATCCCGTCTAGGCTGTTTCACTTGGCTGAAATGCGAAACTTGCTCTACTTCTATTTTCTCATCTTCTATCTCTGCTGATTGAGTCTTCTGAGTGTACTAACTCAGCTCAATTAACCCTAACTCATTCTTGAGTTCTTCAAATCTTGATTCACATAGAGGCTTTGTGAATATATCACCTAACTGTTTATCAGTTGAGATGTATTCCAAGGTGATGTCTTTCTTTTAAACATGATCTCTTATGAAATGATATCTGACACAATGTGCTTTGTTCTTGAATGCAACACAGGATTCTGAGTGATTGCAATAGCACTAGTGTTATCACACATAATTGGAATCTCTTTTTCTTCAATATCATAATCTCTCAGCTGTTGTCTCATCCCTAAGACTTGGGCACAACAACTGCCCGCACCTATGTACTCTGCTTCAGTTGTGGATGTGGCAATTGAATTTTGTTTCTTACTGAACCAAGAAACCAATCTATTTCCAAGCATTTGACATGTACCTAAAGTACTCTTCTTGTCAACTCTACATCCAGCATAATCCGAGTCTGAGTAACCAATCAGCTTGAACCCACCTTCCTTTGGATACCATAAGCCAACTTCCTGGCATCCCTTCAAATATATTAGGATTCTCTTAGTTGCAGTCATGTGGCTCTCCTTTGGTGCAAATTGAAATCTTACACATACACCTACTGTAAATGTGATGTCTGGCCTGCTTGCTGTTAGATAGAGTAATGATCCAATGAGTGCTCTATATCTTGTTTAATCAACAGCTTTGCCATTTGCATCCATGTCCATCTTGACTGAAGTATTCATTGGAATTTTCAAAGAAGACTTCTCTTTCATACCAAATTTCTTCATTAAATCTCTGGTATATTTTGTTTGACTTATGAAGGTTCCATCCTTCATTTGCTTGACTTGAAGTCCTAGGAAGAAAGTCAGATCTCCCATCATGCTCATCTCAAATTTACCTTGCATAGGTTTGAGAACTTGTCACACAGCTCTTTATTTGTTGAACCAAAAATGATGTCATCCGAATATATTTGAACAAGCAGTATACTCTCTCTATCTTGAATTATGAAGAGTGTTCTATCAACCTTGCCTTTGGTGAATCCATTGTCAGTTAGAAATTGAGACAATGTATCATACCATGCTCTTGGTGCTTGTTTCAATCCATATAATGCTTTCTTGAGCTTGTACACTTTATCTCCAATAGTTTTCTTCTCAAAACCTGGAGGTTGTTCAACATAAACTTCTTCCTCTAACAATTCATTTAGAAATGCACTCTTCACATCCATTTGATACACAATGAAGTTCTTATGTGCAGCATAGGCAAGAAACATCCTTATTGCTTCCAATCTTGCAACAGGAGCAAAGGTTTCATCAAAATCTATACCCTCTTCTTGGCAATACCCTTTGGCTACCAATCTTGCTTTGTTTCTTAAAACAGATCCTTCCTCATTCATCTTGTTTCTGAAGACCCATTTTGTGCCAATAACATTTTGATGGGTTGGTCTCTGCACTAATTCCCATACTTTGTTTCTTTCAAACTGATTCAGATCTTCCATATCTTGAATCCAATGTGTGTCTTCCAACTCTTGAAACACATCTTTAGGTTCTAACTGGGAAATAAAACAAGTGAACATAGCTTCATGTTGTGCTCTTGATCTGGTTCTTATGCCATCTCTAACATCTCCAATAACTAACTTTGGTGGATGGTCTCTCAGCCATCTCACATCAGGTTGGAGTAAGTCTGCTGGATTCAACCGTCTCGCAGCTGAGTTGTCTTGAACAACTCTTTCATTTTCATTCAGCTGTAGACTTTCCGGCTGTCTTTGAGATTCAGCTATCTCATCTTCATTTGTGTTGATTGCTCTTACTTCAACTTCAACATAAGGACTCTTCTGCATAGTTGGCTGATTCAGCTTATCAGCTAACTCTTCAATGTCTTCTCCATTTACATTAGGTTCATCAAAGACCACATGGATAGACTCTTTTGTAACCATAGTCCTCTTGTTCAGCACTCTATAGGCTTTGCTCTCAGCTGAGTATCCCAAAAAGATACCTTCATCAGCTTTAGCATCAAAAGCCTTTAAATTATTTTTGCCATTGTTATGAATGAAACATTTACATACAAATATCCTGAAATATCCAACATTTGGCTTTCTCCCAGTCCAAATTTCATAGGGAGTCTTGGTTAGTTGCTTGTTGATCATGCTTCTATTTTGAGTATAGCATGCTGTGTTAATGGCTTCAGCCCAAAATCTCTTAAGCAATCCAGCTTCAGCTAACATGGTCCTTGCAGCTTCCTTGAGGGTTCAATTCCTTCTTTCAGCCACTCCATTCTGCTATGAAGTTCTTGCAGCTGATAACTCATGAGCAATTCCATTTTCAACACAATACTGAGTTATTATCCCATTGACAAACTCAGTTTCTCTGTCATATCTTATTTTTATAATGGTTTGGCTCTTTTCATTTTGAACTCTTTTCATCAGTTGAGGTAGCTTCTGCAAAGTTTCCTTCTTTTTACACATGAAGATTGTCCATGTATATCTTGAACAGTCATCTACCACCACTAAGGTGTATTTCTTTCCACTTATGCTGGCTGGCTCAACTGGACCAAATAAATTCATATCCAACAGATGTAATATCCTTATTGAAGAAGGACTTGGCTTATCCTTGAATGAAGACTTGATTTGCTTCCCATATGGCATGCATCACATACACTATCTTTCATGTATATGAGTCTGGCAATCCTTCTACAAGATGACTCCTTGCAAGCTTGTTGATTGTCTTGAAATTCAGATGACTCAGCTTCTTGTGCCACAACCAACCTGATTCAGCTGTACTCTTTGCTAGTAGACAAGTGTTTGGTGTAGCAATAGACCAATCTACACATACATATTCTTCTGTCTTGATCCTTGCAGCACTATTTCATTTGATTCAACATCTTTGATCTGGCACACTCCCATGTTGAATCCAACATTATAGCCTTTATCACAGAGTTGGTTGATGCTTAACAAGTTGAAGTTAAGGCCTTCAACATAAGCAACATCTGTGATTTCCAATCCATTCTTCTTGATGGATCTTGTGCCTTTGATTTCCCCTGGAGCTTCATTTCCTCCAAATATGACTTTTGTACCTCAAAATCTCCTTGAATCTTGACAGGTTTTTCTTGTTTCCTATCATATGTCTGGAACAACCACTATCCATGTACTTGGTTCCTTGGCACTCAACTGTTCCTTGAACCTGCAATCAAGGAAATTAGTTTTTAGGTACCCATACTTGCCTGGGACCTGAGGGGTTAGTGATATATGATGATCCAACCAACCTATAGCCAAAAGACTTGACTCTAAGAGGTTGCCATCTATCAGTGCCATAATCATAGTGCACATTAGCAAATTGCTTGGGGGTTTTAGGTTCATACAACTGTCTCTTTTGTCTGTATGCCTGTGTTTGTGTTTTAGCAATTGCTTTCTTAGGATAGTTGTGGTATTTCTGAGTGTAGTGTTTGGGTGCGTATGTGTGCTTAGAATAGCTCTTTTACCTTTGGAATGACCTTGGCTGAGTTTTAGGTCTTTGCCATCTTAGCTTGTATTTCGTAGGTCTTTGCTGATGTTTCACATTATTCCAATCAGCATAGTTTGGATAGTTTCTACCATTCCCATCATATGTATTTCTCTGATGAAATTTCTGGGGTTTCGGGTAGCTCTGTTTGTTTTTCACAGAGTATTTTCTGTTTGGACTTTGCTGAGGAACTCGGCTGAATTTCTTCTCAACTGTCCTCTCAGCATACTCAACTGGCTGTTTTCCTTTCCCTTTGTATCTAAGGCCAGTTTGTTTGTGATTGTGCTTTGGAGTGAATGTGGGTGCAACATTTGGTGTTTTGGATTTTTGAGATGCTTCATGACTTGAAGATCCTTTTTTCCGAAATCACTCTTGGATTTTGACTGTGCACAAGAATTAAATCCTATGCCTGTCTTATCTCCACATTCTTTTTGACTCATAATAAGATCATCGAATGATTTGGATGCTTTTGTAAATGAGGCAATCACATTTTTTAGATCTTTGTCCCTCTTTTCTATAGCAGCTAACTCTGCTATGATCTTTGCATTTTCAGCCTTCAGCTTAGTGTTCTCATCAGCTATATGACTCAGAGTACTCAGCTCTTTAGTCAGCTGTGAGTTTTGGCTTTTAAGATGACTGTTTTCCTCATTTAGAATGGTGTGTGAGGATTTTATGTGTTCAAAATCTTTCATTATTTTGCCTAATGAATCATAAAGATCAGTGGGTGAGGAAGTGTGTGTATCAAAGTCACTATCACTTGAATCTGAATGAGATGAGTTAGAGTGTACCTCATCTTCTTGATCTGGTTGATCTTATTCTTTTGCCATATGTCAAATCATAGCCTCTTCCTCAGAGTCACTTGAGTAGTCAGCTTCACTACTCTCTGAGTCTGTTGCTTCTTTGGACTTGACTGTCTAAGCAGTCTCACCAGCCAACATGGCTTTCTTCTTTTCCTGTCTTCTTTCCCTGAAGACTTTTCTATCTTTCTCATTCCTATATTTGTTGACTGGTGGATAGGAACAGTCAACTACAAAGTGTCCTAGTTGTCTGCAGTTCCAACACAGGTTCTGAGCTCTTTGATAAGCTTTTTCTGTTCTTGGATTATCAGCTCTCTGATATTCAACCCTTTAATGTTCAACTCTCTTGGGTGGCCTGTCTTCCCTTGACTTGGAAGGAGTTGAATGTCTTCTAAAGGTCTCACCCTTATTTCTTTTACAGTTCTTATTGAAGAACTTGTTGAATATTTTGACCATCAGGGCAATTTCCTCCTGGTTTATGGCTTCCTTGGGTTCAGCTCTCTTTCCATCATTAGCCATCAATGCAGTTGTCTTGGGAATAGTTGTCTCCTCTTGCTCTTCCTTCTCAGCTCAAACTCATAGGCTTTGAGATCTGACAATAGCTCATGATTGGATGTTTTTGAGAGATCCATTGAATGTCTCAGAGTCATAACCTTCATTTTCCATTCAGTTGGGAGGCTTCTCAAGATCTTCATACACATTTCCTTTTGTGTATATTCCTTTCCAAGAGCTAAAAGCTCATTTGTGATTTAAGTGAATCTGACATCCAGCTGATCAAAGGTTTCACCTGCAAGCATTTTAAAATTTTCAAATTTTTGAACAGCAATGGTTAATTTATTTTCTTTAATTTGTTCTGATCCTTCACAAATTAAAGTCAGCTTATCCCAAATCTCTTTTGCAGATTTGCAAGATTTGACTTTGTTGAACATGACTTTGTCCAACGTTTTTTTGGAGTATATCCTTGGCCACATTGTCCAGGTTGTATTTTTTCCTGTCCTCATTAGTCCACTCAGTCCTTGGTTTTAATCGTAGGTGGTCTTGCTTCAAAGAAAGAGTTCTTCTCCCTGCTGCGGTACTGCTTCTTCTTACAACAGTGTTGACTTTGAGTATTTGCAGTGGTCCATCCTCTATCACAAGCCACATTTCATCATGTAATGCAGATAGATGAGCCTGCATGCGAATTTTCCAATCATCAAATTCTTCAACAGTGAACATAGGAATGCGTGTCAGACTTGCTTCCATGATAATAACTTTGCTTAAAAATGAAAGATTTTGAAAATACAAGTGTTTAAAAACTTTTTGAAAAGGAAGAGATCTAGCTCAGTAACCAGTGTTGAGGGTTCAATGAACCAACCGCTCTGATACCACTTGTAGGTCCCAAGGGGTGTGAAATATGGTTTAAAAGAGGGGGGTTTGAATAAACCTTACCAAAATTTTGATTTAGTCCTTTTAAAATAATTCAGTAGAGTTGACTCAAACAACTGTGTCCTTGATGGACGACTAAGTTGGCTTTTCAGCTAAGTTAACCACTCAATAGACTAGATAGAGCTATTGATAGTATAACTCGGCTGCTCAAGCCAAATACTTAACTTGGCTGATTGGTTTTTAACAGCGGAAGACTTAACACCCTTAGATTTGTTTTTAACACTTGATTTTTAGCATTTAGTTACTTATCAGTTGGATAGCAGTTATGGATCTAACAACAGATCTAATGTAAATATGCAGGAAAGTAAATTTGCTTAAAGTAAATGACACAAATATTTAATAGAGGTTCGAAGATGGGGTAATTCGTCTAATCCTCTCTTCTCCAACTCCAGGAGGAATCCACGATGTAACAGATCAGTTTACAAAGCGGTGAATAGTCTGGAGACAGCCTTGATCACACAGTTGGCTTCTCTTGCGACTCAGCTTCTTCACAGGGCAGCTACCTTGCTACTTCAGCTCACTTATCAAGTTCTTGGATTTGATCACGAAGCCCTCTAACAAACTTGATAATGGTTCGACCTAGAACCTTTCTACAATCCTAGCTTGGAAAGTAGACCCCTTTGATTTCTTCAAAAGTTTCCTCTTCAACAGATTTGAAGTTGTCTTTCCTTCACTACTTGTGTTGGATCGATTTCCTTCGAGTTTCAGGCTTGAGGAATTGCTTGAATGTTTATGAGAATATTGCAGGATAAATGCTTGAATATTGTTTGCTTGTTCGTGGTTCAGGTAACCTCTTCTCAATAACGTCCTCAGTCTTTTATAGTGCACATTTGAAATTTTGCCCGTTGAAGAGATCCTCCACATCAGGGACAACAAGATTCATAGTAGGAAAGCACGAAACAACACACACATGTCCGCTGGATAAGAGGATGAATGACAATAGGCACACCACGGCAAAAATAGTTGGGGACCTTATCAAATCAAAGTACCTCAACAACATCAAAACAGTCTACACGCCAACAGATATAATTAGAGACATGAAGGATGAGCATGGAATAAGTCTCGACTACAAAAAGGCATGGAGATCAAAAGAGAAAGCGCTGGAAATAATAAGGGGAAGGCTGAAAAAGTCTTATCAGAAACTACCGGCTAATTTGTACATGTTGGAGGAAACGAATCCCGGACTCGATCAGTGAAATAGTAAGGAAGGAGGATGACACGTTCCTCTTGTTGTTCATGTCTATCAATGCATCAATAAAAGGATGGAGGCACTGCAGGCCTGTAATTGTTGTTGACGGTACATTCCTGAAAGCAAGCTATGCGGGGACTTTGTTGTCTGCCTGCACAGAGGATGGGAATGGGAGCATTTTCCCATTGGCTTTTGCAGTAGTGGATTCTGAGAATGATGGGAGCTGGGTGTGGTTTTTCACAAAGATAAGCCAAACCTTTGGTCTCAGGGAAGGGATGTGCATAGTCTCAGACAGACACGTGATTATCGAAACAACAATAAAGGAGGTACAGAATGTAAATATTTCCTTATATGATGTTTTACTTTTGTTTCATATATATTTCTTTCATGTTTCACATATAGTTTCAAAAATATTCCTCTTTACAAATTTCTCACAAATATATTATTTTAACTATCAGGTATATCCTGAGGTCTCTCACGGGCTGTGCACGTATCATCTACTAAATAATTTGAAGGCAAACTTCAAAAGGAAAAACAGCGAAATACTTGATCCATTCATATCAGTAGCAAAAGCATACACGAATGAAGAGTTCGAAAAATAAATGTCTGCACTTGACAGCGTGAACAACAGAATTAGACCTTATTTGTCCATCATCGGCTACGAGAAATGGACACGACTCCACTATCAGAGCAAACGATACTTTGTCATGACTTCAAACATTACAGAATCACTGAATGCAGCGACTGTGGCCGGAAGAGACCTACCGGTAACAGCTTTGCTCGAATACATGAGATCTTTAGTTCAAGATTGGACGTGTAGACATTGGATTGAAGCAAGATCAACATTCACAAGGATGACAAAAAGAGCTGAAGAGTATATGGGGAAAAACTACACCATTTCACTAAATTTAAGGGTAATTTAATGCAAACTTTCAGCACATGGTCCATTGTTTCATAAATGTTTCTTATATGTTTCATTTATATTTTAGGTGAAGCGATCAAATGACTTCATCTTCAAAGTCACAGAAGCTGAGAAAACATTTGTTGTGGACCTGGAAAAAGGACTTGCACATGCAACAAGTTTCAAATGGATGAAATTCCTTGCCCACATGCTTTAGCGGTAGTAAAAGATTTGAATGCAAATCCGTACCAATACTGCTCGACATACTACATGAAGGAAACAATGGAAGCAGCTTATTTGGAAACAGTGTATCCAATCCCACATGAAGATACCTGGGTCCTGCCAAATGAAATCAAAACAATGAAGACTCTACCGCTGGAGGGCAAAGCAAAATCTGGAAGGCCAAAGAAAAGAAGACACAAGGCAGCTTGGGAGAAAAGGGTCAAAACCAAATGTAGAAGATGTGGGGATCTTAGTCATCATAATAGAAAAACATGCAGGAATCAACCAAAAACAAAATAGGACTCGTAGTAGAATATTACTATTACAAATATACATGTAATTGATACAGCTTCGACATATAGAAAATCAAAAGCAAATTGTTTCTATGTTGCTTCAAATATGTCTATTACAATAAGATGACAAAACAAATGTTTGTTTCGAATGTGTTTCATATATGTTTCTATTACACAACGAAACCATTTACCAAATAGAGACCATAAGAAACGTAAAACAAAACGCACAATATTTTCAATCCCAAACCAATCAACAACAAAACATTAACTGAAAAACATCTCATAACTTGTCTCCAAATTGTTCAAAAACGTACTACCCACAAAATCTAATCGTGAATCGAAACAGCCAATAACAATCCAAATCCTCCAAGGAAAGCTATTATAAATACCAAATATCCCATACTATTGAAAGTATCAAACTTAAGACAAATTTGTTCAGATGATTACACAAATTATCAAGATTTTCTTAACAACAATTCTCTAGAATCCTTAGGGAGTGGAGGCAGAATTTCAATGTCGTTGTCATCCTCGTCGTTGTTTTGTTGCTTCAACTTCACGTGATTGTAGAGCAAATGACTAAACCTTGACCGCTCATTCTCTACGTCAAATGCCTCAACATCCGAATCCTTCCCAGCTACAAAATACTCCGCATAACACGCAACAAAAATGCCACAGTCACTACAAAAGAAATGAAAAAATGGACAGTCAGACATATAAAACAACAAAAACAAAAACAACAAAAAATAACAAACAAATGGAAAATACATAGAAAAAACTTACTTCTTGGTCTGCAAAGGAATGTCTTTCACAACAACGACACTCATAGCAGAATTCGGATCACCGGAATACGCACCCTCGCCAAGAACAACATTGGGATGGACACCATAAAAGACTACCAAGGACATGAACCGAGGAAGGAGAGAGCTGTAAGCTTTCACAACTTAAGTAGCGACTTTAAGAGAATCATCCGTCTTCAAAGAATTGTATAGATAGATAGTTCTCTGCTTCACGCTCAATCGTCCCATTACCCAATGTTCCATATCAATGCAATGTATGGGGAACAAGATATGATCAACTTCCGACCATGGCCGTCCACATGCTATATCATATCCCATGATATAGTCCACAACCGTGGTATTGACATTGATCATGGACAGATCAAAATGTTTCTTCTTTCTTTTGTTCACTTGACAAAATTTCATATAAATGCTTTGGATGCACGGGTCAAATATCAAATCGGTTGTTGTGAATGTCACAACACTATGCATGTATAGTAACTTCTTCCTCAAATAGTAGAAAAGCACATCAATATGATGCAAAATGAACACAAAACACAAGCAAAAAACAGAAGGAACAATTCAAAAAACAACATGAAGACAATAAAAATTTATAGAAGAAGCCAAGTACTCATCA
Source organism: Rehmannia glutinosa (assembly GCA_016081115.2). Lineage (NCBI taxonomy): Eukaryota > Viridiplantae > Streptophyta > Magnoliopsida > Lamiales > Orobanchaceae > Rehmannia > Rehmannia glutinosa. The sequence continues at coordinate 58,398,636 of CM071935.1, read as the reverse complement.
ACATAATACAGGCTGTGAAACCATGACTTCGACTTCACTTCGTAGACACCAAGTTTCAAATAAGGCTCAACTTTGTCATCTTCCTCCAAATATCGATTCGGGCTGAAAAAGAGTATCAAATAAAAACAAACTAATCACAAATTTATAAACATTTATGTACTTGTTTCATATATGTTTCGAAATTATTTCACAATTGTTTCAGATAGTTATTAATTACAAATATGAAAATAATAAAGGTGTATACCCTTGAGAATCAAACCCTTCCGCAAGCCAGTCGTTCAACCCATCTGACAAAATCCTTATCCCCGAACCTTCACCCATATTCTCGTCCAGCGGGCATCTTCCCTTCACCAAGGGTTTTGGAACTTTTTCGCCAGCATCCACAACAACATCTTGGTCGCCGACGTCTTCCAATCCAATCACCAAGTCCGCGGGTTCAGCACCTTCTGCGACAGCATCACTAGAAGACTCAAAGTTAGTGGTGAACGGAGTTCTCACCGCAACGGATGGTTTCAAAACCCTCTTCATAGAAGGAGACAGATCGGAGGAGACACCAACTGAACTTTTCAAAGCACCCTGAAACAAAAAAAAAACAAAACAAAAGGGAATAAAATAACAAAGAACAAACAGAATTCAAAAACAACAAAATAACATAAACTATAATTTAAACACACCTTCCCCAGTGCAGCTTGACTTGCAGTGTTCAATATGTCATCAATTTGAGAAAGGTTGAGATTGTCAAGTTCCTAAGAACTAAGAAATTTGTTCTCCTCCCCACCGTCCTTGCTCGATTCATCGGCAACCTTCTCCATCTCACCACGGTCCTTGCTTGATTCATCAGACACCTTCTCCATCTGATAAGGGTCTTTTTATGCATGTTTTATGTGTATATTTGAGTAGAATTCGAGTTATTTTATTGTTAGTTTTGTAAATTTTTTATTGTACATAGTTCATATTACTCCGAGGTGATTTTATTGATGTAGATTGACCATTCGGGGCTAATTTTGGTGAATTTCGGACCATGGATTCATGTCAAAACATACCAGGGAGTTTAAGGATGCAAAAACGCTCGAAATTCCAAGCCAAACGCGTCATTTCGGGGCCTTTTTGGTCCAACACGGGCAGGGGATGTCGGGCAACACGGCCGTGTTCCGCCGGGAGCCAAAAACTCGAAATTTTTGCACAAAAAAACCTCAACACGGCCTGGCCGTGTTCCCCAACTGGCCGTGTCAGGAACACGGCCTGGCCGTGTTGGGAAGCACGGCCATGTCAGGCTGAGTCCCTGTGTGATAAAACAGCACGGCCCGGCCGTGTCGGGCGACACGGGCGTGTCCGGGACCTCTTTTTGCAACTTTTCTTTGCGGAATTTGGGGAAAACTCACCAACCAACCCATTTTGGCCACTTTTGTACACTTTTAACACCCTATTTTCTTTGAAACATGTCTCCATGTCCCCTCCTCATCACTTGAATACAAGAATTCACCAACCAACAAGGAAAATGGGGGTGATTGTTTAATAAAAGAGAGTATTATCAATGTATTGGTTGCCTATAAAAGCCAAGGGTTGAAATTGGGAGATTCATTCATTAGATACTCAGGAAATATTCATTGTATTCATTTCATTAAGTAGAATTGGGATCAAGGGGTCTTGGAGGAGAAAGCTTGGGGCAATATTGGAGAAGAAGGCTTGGAGCAACATCATCAATCAAGAAAGAAGTCAATTGAGATTTTGAGAAAGATAAGTACACCATGTCTACAATACTTAAATCTTCTTGTGCAATTTATTCTTTGGTCAAAATCATGTGTAGCTAAACTCCTAGTGTTTGAATGTAATGAACTCTAGAATGGATTTGTGATTAAGGTGTGTATGTTTTTAATAAAATCTTCATATTTTGTGTGATTCACTTATATTATGCTTCGTTCATTCGAATTGATATATGCGCAATATTGATTTGAAGTTTATTTTTCATCCGGGAAATCGAGAGATTCATGGTGAAATAGAACCTATATAAGTGAAAAGAGTTGAATGTAATCCTAGATATAGGACTACATAAATCTTCTGGATTAGGGTCAAACCTAATATGGGAATTCACAAATCGTTATAATGTTGTCTTGGGGGTTTTAACTAGAAAGAGATTTCAGTTAATCAACTTGAGATTAGAAGTTTTTCGCCTTGAGAAAGGGTTTAACTTAAATTGGGAATTTCTACGGTCCACAAGACATGAGATTTTATTAAAAGAGGTTGGTTTTTGCTTAAGGGCTTACGGTTGTATTTTTAACTTGTCAAATCACAAAAACATTCTAGAGGGATTTACATTCAAACACATTTGTATCTCTTGATTTCTTATTTTACAAATCTTCCTTGATTTTTACAATTTATAATTTGTTTTCCTTTTTCATCAAACAAAAACTCTGAAAATTATTAGATTAAATAACAAAAAGACGGTAATTATTAGTACTTACAATCCTCGTGGGAATGACACTCGATACTCAATAATCTATACTATAAAACGATAGGTGCACTTGCCTACGGTTTTAAAGGTAGCTTTTGAGCCATCAAGTTTTGGCGCCGTTGTTCGGGGATTGTAATATTAAGAACGCCTTATTTTTGTTAATTTAATCATTTTTTTTTTTTTTATTTTTACATTATCTTTCTTTTTATCTATATTTTTAAGTCTTGTATTATACTTATCATCTTTATTTATCGCAAAGCCATGCATGCCTACGATGTTGCCAACAATTTTGAAATTAAACCCAGCGTTATTTAAATGGTCGTCGAGGCGGGAAGTGCAATAAAATCGAATTTTCGATAGTCAAAATCACGGAGGAAAGCATTAATACAGAGTGGTTAAATACGAGGAGGATATAGACAAAATCAAAGATTTTGCCATGGTGGATGAACAAAGAACTATGCGATTACGAGAAAGCCATCCATGGATGGCACGACGTCAAGCATTGTAAGGCCCGATGTTGCCGCCAACAATTTTGAAATTAAACCCAACGTTATTTAAATGGTGCAACATCGACTTGTCCAATTTGACGGTCTACCGGAGGATTGAAGATCCCAATAATCACATCGCGAATTTTCTTGAAATTTGCGACACTTTCAAAATCAACGGGGTCTCCGATGATGCCATTCGCCACGCTTATTCCCATTCTCTCTTGGGACGAGCAAAATAGTGGTTAAATACTTTGCCAAAAGGAAACGATTACAACATGGAATATTATGGCGAAAAATTCCTTTTGAAGTATTTCCCACCGCAAAGACCGCAAGATTAAGGAACAAAATCTCTTCATTTACGGGATGAAAAATTCGTCACTAAAAGCGATGAAACTTTATACGATACTTGGGAGAGATTTAAGGAATTATTGAGAAAGTGCCCACACCATGGCCTACCTATTTTGGATGCAAGTCCAAACATTTTATAATGGGCTAAACAAATCCTTTTACTAGGTAAAATAAATCAAACATTTTATATACAAGAAATCAAATCTAAAATAATTCTCAAAACCATGTTTCAAAATCTTAAACCTTCTGAATCAAAAACTCTTCAATAACAAAACGCTTCTGATACAATTTCTCCAATTCTCTCCGTCTCGATTTGATCGATAAGGAATGGCCATGACTCGCGCTAATCAATGGCAATCCATACGAAGGTAAAACTACTCTCCTCGACTGGAAAAGCCCTGAAAACCAATGGCGAAGATGATTCAAGGATTTGTGTGTATAATGCGATTTCGTCTGCCAAATGCTTTTTGGAAGATCTTATAACAAAGTTAAACTCTGAAATTTCAACTGGTTTTTAATTCCCAAATTTGAGATTTCTTATCATCCATAAATAAAAAGTTTTGATGATTTGGCATATTGGTTCACAAGTATTAAAACCACCATTGATACCATGTTTTATGATTTAATTCCCATCAAAAATGTGAAACTTACAAAAAGGTTGTCAGAAATGGAGTATTAACTTTAGTTATAATCATTTTATCATGATTGTGAAGAAACAACACAATTCTATTTTCTCTTGGGAGTAATATTAGGGTAGAGTCTTGGTCCATCTTGGATTGTGAACATGCTAATATATGTTCAGGGGATGCTTTGGGAATATTTGATGAATTTTTTTCCTAGTTTTGGAATTATTAATGATAATCACAAATTTGCATGGTAAAAAACTCCCCTCATTATTTGATACCAAATAATATAGAATAACATTTTTATTAATTACAAAACCTTTTTATTATTCAAGAAATCAAAACCTGCTTTCAAAAAAAAAAAAAAAAGAAAAGAAATCAAAATTAAACTGTATCAATTCTCGAAACCATATCTAACTAAACAAATCCTTTTACTATCAAATAAATCAAACATTTTATTATTAAAGAAATCAAATCTAAACCTTATTAATTCTCAAAACCTTATCAAACTAAACCTTCTGAATCAAAAACCTCTGCGTCTTATCAAAAACGAAAAAAACCCTTCTGATACAATTTCTCCAATTCTCTCACGTCTCACTCCCTCTTTCTCACGTACTCCACCACTCGCGCTAATCGACGGCAATAAGAGAAGGCAGCCCCAATTTCATCTACTCTCCTCGACTGGAAAAGCCCGATTTCGTCTGCCACTATTGCTTTTGACGCGAAAATTATCATTCAAAGGTAAACTCTGAAATTTCAACTGGTTTTTAATTCCCAAATTTGGATTTCTTCTCATGAAATAAAAAGTTTTCGAAAATTGGATATTGGTTCACCAATTAAATAGTTTTGTGGCTTGGTTTAATATTTTGTTATAACAAATTTCTATCTTTCATTCTGTTATAATTTTTCATCTGTTAGAAATTCACTTTATGTTTCATGGCTTACGAAATTGTGTTGTCAGAAATGGAGTAAAACATTTAGTTATTTTGAATCCTTTTTATCATGAGTAAAGTGAAGGTAGGACTTGTTTTCAGTTTCTAATATTGGAAGATCTTATAACAAAGTTTGTGAAATAAAGGTTCAGGGGATGCTTTAAAGGGTTCACCCTTTTTGTTCAAGTTTCTTTTTTTTGTAGGGTGGAAACATCCTATTTTGAAATAATTTGTTTATTTAATGCATTTTTGGCAAACTTTGGAGGCATATATCCATACATATGATGGGATAGAGTAAGTTCCATACACAAGTAGTAAACCTTGCATCAATTCATCAATCTGTTAACAAGTTTAGAATAAAAATAGCATTGAAGATGATTTCAAAGGCCAAAGTTCTGTTTGTTTTTGGCTAGTTTTAAAATATTTTGTTTGAGATTAACTTGAATCGAGAAGCCAAATCTTCTGTATGATGAGCATTTTTCAAATGAGACAATCACCATGGAGATTTTTTGAAATTTTGGGTTTTCCCACATGAGCATGATTATTTTTTGCCAATGCCGCCATTGCAAAAATGTTTGGAGTTTTGGTTTTATAATTATGCCCAAAGAAAATCTCATTTCTGAAAAAGGTTTTTTTGTTATGCAAATTGGGGTTTAACAAATATTAACTACTTTCAATATTTTTACAAATATAATTGGTCCAAGTATTTGAGTTAATTTTGTTTTCAAGAAAAATAGAATGGAGGACAATTTTAAAACATTTGCAACTTTTTTTTAATTTTTTGTTTCAAACCGAGGGTATATTTCTTAAATTGTCCTTCTTTGAATTTCAAATTAAATTACATGCCAATATAAAGACTCTTTGCCTTGTTCACCCTTTTTGTCTCAGTTGTCTTTATTTTAGATATTGGATGCATTTTAGAGATGATTCATTGGTATCAATTATTTTAATGACATGATTCATTCCTAGTTGAAAATAAGCTCAACAAATTATCAAATGTGCAATTATAATGATAAATGTTCTTTTATGCTCATAGCTCTTAAAATAAAATTTGAACTAATTTCTTTTTCCATCTCAAAGCTCTAAAGTTCTCTTGTTTGTTGGCTAGTTTTTATATTTTTTTGGTAAATTTAATGCTTATAATTCCAGACTTATCTTCTGTATGATGATTTTATTTTTCAAATGAAAACAAAATTGATGATTTTGAGGAAATTTTACTGGGTTTTGGAAATTACATCAAATAGGGAAAATTATAGTTTTGTGTATTGTTTTTGAAATTTTAATCCGTTATATTCATGGGAGCATTGATGTTTGGTGTATCATTGGCTTAAAGGATTATGCAAATGATGTCTTATGAAACATTCAAGCAATTTTTGGGATTAGGTCCAAGTGTTTGAATTTTAGTGTTTAAACAAAATTAGGATGCCTTTTCAAGTTTTTAGCCGAAAATCGATTAAACATCCTAGGTTGTTTATAAAATTATTAATGATGTTTCTTTGAATGTTAGTCAAGATTGATAAATTTTTCATGTTCCCGCGATTTGCTTTTCGGTGCTCAAATTTGATTTTGTTATTCTTGACATGCATGATGATATTAATGTTGGATGCTTCTAATTCCTTAATTCTTGAGCGATTCAATTAAAATAATAATTCTAATTTTATAATAATTTTTGGCTAACTTTTTTTTTTTTTTTTTTGAGCGAAATCTATCATTGATGTGCATGAGGGAAAATTAACTTTGAGAGTAGGGGATGAACAAGTAATTTTTAAAATTCATGTTGATATTGATAAGAATACTACTTGTTCTTTTGTCGATTCAATTTTTGCATGATGAGAAACTCTTGGAGAAAAGTGTTGTTCAAAGTCCATGTTGGATTAGCTTATGCCCAAAAAGGGGACCGAAAAGGTCGAAATGCACATTTTGAAGCTTGAGGTTGGGATTTCTTGTATTGAATAAGTAGTTCTCCTAAACACCAAAGGGATTTTCATAAGTTTGAAGCTCCCGGACTAATCTTCACATTTAGGTGAGTTAGTCCGAGAAGTTTTATTATCCTGCACAATTGATGGTTTACTTGTTGATAGGGCACTAGCCGACTTGGGAGCTATACGACTTTAAAAATTCGCTACCCGGGAGGCAACCCGATGTTTGTGTGCAATTGTTTTCATTCATTTTTATTTTTTTATTTTATTTTCTTTCAAAATAATCACAAGTCCTTAGAGTCATTTTCAAATCTTTGAGAGTAGGGGATGAACAAGTAAAAAAAAAAAAAACTCTTGAACATCTTCTTGGTTGTCCTAATTGGGAATATTTGAGATTTCACGGAAATATTCGAGTTGTGTGTTGCTTAACTTTAATTAGGTATGAAGATGTCGTTGAAGGTCCCATTTTTATTTTTTTATTTTATTTTCTTTCAAAAAAACAACCCAATGGTCGCTCAACACCGATTCCACTATTGTAGTAAGGTCGTATTTTTCTTTTTCCACTTCTTTTATATTCATTTTAGTTTCTTTTTTTTTTTTTTTTTTGAGTGTGTTGTGTGTGTTTGTCCATTTCTTTCTTTCACATTGAGGACAATGTGAATCATAAAGTTGGAGGTGGGTACAATAACATTTTCGGAATGCTTGTATGCTTGTTTGTGAGAGATGTGATTTTTATTTTTATTTTTATTTTTTTTACCAAATTGAATGTTTGCTAGTCAATAACTTAGCCCAATTATACCTACATTAACTTGTTAATTTGTGTTTTCAATGTGAAGCAATTGATTGTCTAGGATAGATTGACGTGGATGCAGGCAAAATTTTGATGAGATTTCTAACACCATAAATACTTGATGTGTTAAGGCATATACGACGATACCTAGCGCTATGAACGTCTGAGAACTCGTGGTTAACGAGTTGTTAAACCAAGCTTGCGAATAATGAAAAAAAAAAAAAAAAAAAAAAACGGACCAATCGAGATTATACTCCTCTATTTGTTGTTGCTTAGTAACTAGGAGCATTCATGAGCCCCATGTTTGTCTTTTACGTAAAACGGCGACACGAATATGAGTATGGGAAACCACCCTAGGAGTGTTTGAACAGAAATTCAAAATATAAACCTAGTGGAAACATGTCTCGAAAGGTCCCAAAAAAAAAAAAAAAGAGAACGAAAAAAAAAGGAGAATGAATACTCCTTGACTTCTCATTCCAATAAAGTTCAAGAAGCTTGGTTATATGACTAGTAGGCTAACTACAATGATCTATTGAATTCTTGTATTTTCATGGCGTTATTGAATTGAAGTTGTTCATAACTATCGATATTTGTGGAGTGATGATTTCAAGTCGAATAATGCTGCCGATATTACTTTCTTTCTTGACGATCGATCGCTTTACAAAACTATGTTTTTACTTAATGGTTAATTCGAGTTGAGAAGGCCAAGAACTTGATCGCTTATGTTCAATATGTTGAAAAAAAAAATCATCTTTGTATGTTGTGATTTATTGAATCCCTCTTTTTGATATAATGTTTTGCTTGAAGACAAGCAAAGTTCAAAGTTGGAGGTGGTTTGATAAGGGTCTTTTTATGCATGTTTTATGTGTATATTTGAGTAGAATTCGAGTTATTTTATTGTTAGTTTTGTAAATTTTTGATTGTACATAGTTCATATTACTCCGAGGTGATTTTATTGATGTAGATTGACCATTCGGGGTAATTTTGGTGAATTTCGGACCATGGATTCATGTCAAAACATACCGGGAGTTTAAGGATGCAAAAACGCTCGAAATTCCAAGCCAAACGCGTCATTTCGGGGCCTTTTTGGTCCAACACGGGCAGGGGTGTCGGGCAACACGGCCGTGTTCACGGGAGCCAAAAACTCGAAATTTTTGCACAAAACAGACCTCCAACACGGCCTGGCCGTGTTCCCCAACACTGGCCGTGTCCGGGAACACGGCCTGGCCATGTTGGGAAGCACGGCCATGTCGCCGAGTCCCCTGTGTGATAAAACAGCACGGCCCGGCCGTGTCGGGCGACACGGGCGTGTCCGGGACCTCTTTTTGCAACTTTTCTTTGCGGAATTTGGGGAAAACTCACCAACCAACCCATTTTGGCCACTTTTGTACACTTTTAACACCCTATTTTCTTTGAAACATGTCTCCATGTCCCCTCCTCATCACTTGAATACAAGAATTCACCAACCAACAAGGAAAATGGGGGTGATTGTTTAATAAAAAGAGAGTACTATCAATGTATTGGTTGCCTATAAAAAAGCCAAGGGTTGAAATTGGGAGATTCATTCATTAGATACTCAGGAAATATTCATTGTATTCATTTCATTAAGTAGAATTGGGATCAAGGGGTCTTGGAGGAGAAAGCTTGGGGCAATATTGGAGAAGAAGGCTTGGAGCAACATCATCAATCAAGAAAGAAGTCAATTGAGATTTTGAGAAAGATAAGTACACCATGTCTACAATACTTAAATCTTCTTGTGTAATTTATTCTTTGGTCAAAATCATGTGTAGCTAAACTCCTAGTGTTTGAATGTAATGAACTCTAGAATGGATTTGTGATTAAGGTGTGTATGTTTTTAATAAAATCTTCATATTTTGTGTGATTCACTTATATTATGCTTCGTTCATTCGAATTGATATATGCGCAATATTGATTTGAAGTTTATTTTTCATCCGGGAAATCGAGAGATTCATGGTGAAATAGAACCTATATAAGTGAAAAGAGTTGCATGTAATCCTAGATATGGGGACGACATAAATCTTCCGGATTAGGGTCAAACCTAATATGGGAATTCACAAATCGTTATAATCTTTGTCTTGGGGTTTTAACTAGAAAGAGATTTGAGTTAATCAACTTGAGATTAGAAGTTTTTCGCCTTGAGAAAGGGTTTAACTTAAATTGGGAATTTCTACGGTTCACAAGACATGAGATTTTATTAAAAGAGGTTGGTTTTTGCTTAAGGGCTTACGGTTGTATTTTTAATTTGTCAAATCACAAAAACATTCTAGAGGGATTTACATTCAAACACATTTGTATCTCTTGATTTCTTATTTTACAAATCTTCCTTGATTTTTACAATTTATAATTTGTTTTCCTTTTTCATCAAACAAAAACTCTGAAAATTGTTAGATTAAATAACAAAAAGACGGTAATTATTAGTACTTACAATCCTCGTGGGAATGACACTCGATACTCAATAATCTATACTATAAAACGATAGGTGCACTTGCCTACGGTTTTAAAGGTAGCTTTTGAGTCATCACCATCTCACCACCGTCCTTCCTTGATTCATCAACCACTTTCTCCATGCTCTGTTCCAAACTCACCAGGCCACTAGTTGCAACTCCCTCCGCATCACTTAGATCAGCTTCACCAGTATCATCATTCTTTTTCTCAAAAACAACAGCAGAAACCTCCTTAGCACGACCACCAACATCACCCAAATCCGTAGGCATAACATTTCCAGCTTACCCAACGGGAACATCGACATTCCGATCATCAACATCATCATCTCCATCTTTTTCCTCATCTGCATCTTCCTCAGTACCTGAACCTAATGATATGCCATTAGATTCGATTTCACTCTCAGACTCTGATTCATCTACCTGCTCCACTTCCTCGACACCACCGCGAACCTACATAATAAACAACAACCATGTGACGAACAGAAACAACAAAAAAACAATCTTGAAACACAAAAGAAACACAAAGGAAAATCTAGAAAGATAAAAAAAATACTTATAATTAAAACTAAAAAAAAAAAGTATGAGAACCTCTAGTTTCCTCTTAATATCGGCCAACTCAGAGAAAATAATTGCAAATTGTTCTTCCAAGAATTTTGCAGTGGAAATCTTAAAAACCTCAAAATCCTTAGAAAACAACTGATGGTTCCTAGCAATATCATCAACGGTATGCTTCGACCCACTACCAACAACGGTCTCCTTGCGCTTCAACTTTCCAACGACAAAATCATCGCCAAGCGGGCTGAAGGTGTACTTTGATTTATCATAAAATGTATGAATGCACAGCTGCACAAGATCATCCTCAGTAGGCCACAAATTCTTCAAACCCAACTGAAATAAGAAAAAATAAAACAAAAGTAGAAACAATAAAGAAACAGTTCTGAAACATAAATGAAACAAAACAGCAAGAAAAAAATAGTAAAATCATATTGCCTGTTCAGCAGACCGATTGAAGATCTTCATCTCCAAGTCTTCAGCCTTCACTTTGTTGTCTTTCCCGAACTTTGAACAAGTCCAGTTCAAAATCCTCGGGATCTCACAATCAAACCGAGCACAAAACTTCTCATTCACCTGGGCAACACTCGTAGAACCAAACCTGGAAAGCCAACAGAAATGCTTGAATTCTTTAAAATTTCGTACGCTTTCCACCAAGATTCTCCTCACCTTGAAGTTTGTTTATGTACAAGATTTGTTGCCTCAACTCACGCATAGTAACATCAAACAACTCCCTCCCCCATGGATATGTGTCAAACACGTCCATATCCTTGTCCACCAACTCAAAAAATGACATCTCAAACGAACTACCCGTAGAAGTAAAAAGAAAAAAATGGAGAAAATACAGTAAAGCCAATTTCAGGGCATCTAGATCCTCATCACCCCAAACACGCATTAAAAAACATTACTCAATCGATTGCCTATTAAACTTGCTTCTGCTAGCAAAATACTTCTGAAATATAACAGAGCTACGAATATCCCCCGACAACGAAGGCCTAACACCAACACAATTTAGACCGGTCACAATAGCAAACTCCCCCAACCCAAACCTCAATAACTTCCCACCCACAGACACAATAATTTCGTCATTATTCGAGTGGACGACTTGATGTTTCAACAACGAATGGATAAGCTGATTCTGGAAATCAACCTCTTTCATCTCCAAGAAATATCCAAAACATGTATTCTTAAATGCCTCCAGTTGGGTGTCAGATAAAATTTTCTTTATATTGTTAATAACATCAAAGGAGAAGGCAGTAGTTACTCGAGCAGTAAACCAATCAGCAGGGTCAAGAACATACTTGAAACCCTAGAAACAACAATGAAACAAAACAGAAACACAAAATCAACAACCACTTCAACTTAAATACATAAAAGAACAAATGAAACATAACAGAAACAAATAAGAAACAAATAAGAAACAACATCGAAACAAACAAAATAGTACAAATCAAAATACACAAAACTCAAACCTCAGCAACATCTGTTTCGTCAAAAGAAACCTTCTTCCCTCCAGTAGCTTTAACACCAACATTCGATTTCACAGTTTTGGATGGCGATTTAACATCCAGAACCGCTTCTTTCTCAACAATCTTTTCTACTTTCCTCTTCTTAGAAGCCATAGAACCAACGGCACCCTTCTGAACTTTCCTCTTTTTCGAGGAATCTGCTGCTTCCTTCGATGAACTTCTCAATATTCTTTTGTGAGGAGAGTTTTTAGGAGCATTTTTAAGAGCCATTAAAAATACTACCAAAACCAGAGGTTTCAAAAAAAAAATTAAACATACAGAGAATGTGATGGAGCTCGAATGACTGAAACTAAAAGAAAGGGTGGGGAATGTGGCCACGATTGATTGAGGAATTGCAAAAAACACGCGCACCAAACTGAGTTGCAAAATTCAGTAATAAACTGCTTTAACCTATCTATGGAACGTAAGAAAGTGATGGAGGGTAAAAAACTGAAGAGGTAAGAAACAGGTGGGTATATTTGTCATGTTTATTGACCGGGTGGGGCATATTTGGGATGGGGTGGTATTTTTGTCATTTTTTCAAAATAAAGGGTATTTTGTGTAATTTCCTCTAAAATACATGGGTCAATAATGCCAACACATGTAATCACCAACTAGGATAGCTAAAAGGAAAAAAACGATTGCTATCAAAACTAGCCCAAGACGCGAAATAAGATGCAAACATGATGTTGGGATTACAACCAAAATCATAGGGATACAGCGGGGGATAATTTCGAACTAACAAACGTCTATTACAAATAAAGCAAAAAGAAAGCAGTAAAGCAAGTTGAGGCGAGCGAACTCTTTCTTTAAGACTCTTATCGCCCCGTCACGATGCTCACGGTTGCAGGCAACGAGTCTCCCAAGATACGACTTTGGCAAAGAATAGGAGCACCACAAATCCTTCTACCCGATGAACTGAGATAAGTGAGGCCTGAGGTGACGTCAACACCCTGACGTAACACTTCTTGTGCGAATGCAGATTTTTGAGTGACACACTATGAATGTGTATGCACGAAATTTTCTGTGATTGTGATGTATGTTGCACGAAATCCACTGAATGGAGGGGCTCCAATATATAGGGAAAACACAAGGGATCCTCCAAAGGAAAGCCCTAATGATTTGTACTCAATTATGTCCATAATCATCAATCAAATCCTTCCTTATTTTGATTGATTTGTGTCAAGTCAATCCTTCCAATTGTGGCCTCAATCGGTTTAGGAATAATTTGATGCACTCAATCATGTTACCATAAATTGGTGATTTGAGTCAAAGTTGTCGATTTAACGGATAAAATCAAGCAACTTACCAAATACCGGATTTGACCAATCTACCAATATTCCATATATGCTGGATACCTTTCTCACAAATATATCTTTCTAAGTGTACCATTTGTGCATCGATTTCTCACTCACCAATAAATGGTTTTGTGAAAATAAATACACCACTCGTTTCCAAAATTAACGAGTCTCCACACTTGGAATTTCGGCTTAACAAAATTGATTTTTCCAATAATCCCCCAAAATGATGCATGAATGCATGCAGACTCAGTCACTCAGCCCCAGGAAATATCGTTGCATCAGGATAGGTAGTTTGTGGCTTTGAACCTTCCTTAGTAAGATGCTATCGGATATATCCGCGGCTTAGTGGACACGATGCCTTGAACTACTCTGCTTACGAATGTACCAAGACAACAGTATTTACACAACAAAACTTCTGCTCATCTCGAAGTTCTCTAGTTGTGTCTGTTTTGGCCATGGATCACACTTGGGATTCATAAGCGTTCATTGAGGTGGCCCGTCCTCACACTTACATAGGTGACCTTGCCTATCAGAGGTACCCTGCAATACCCTACCTTATTAGGTATAGGACGTCATTAAAAGTCCATTGGACTTAACCTCACCACAGTCAGCAGGTTCAATCACTTGGTTGTGCTCTCTAGGGAATGGTTAGCTTGAATCTAAGTACCTTGTGCTACGACTGAACAATTTAAAGTTTAGTTTTCCCATTGAACCAAGTTCTTGGGATCTCCAGTCATCATGGTTGGGTTTCCACTAAAATCTGTTCTTTAAGTTGTGGATTTTACACCAATTCCCTCTAGCATCTTACAATTGATCTCCACTTTAATCAAATTTGTGCGCAAGATTGAGATCAATTTCTTTACATATTTGAGCACATAATCTCTGAGCATGTGTAACCACTTCAATTGACATAAGTGCCACCGGTGGACTTTCAAGCTCTTCAATGTCAATGTGACTTGATAACATCTTAAGTTCATATAGACTATTCTCAATATGTTATCTCCTTTTAGAAAGAGATTCGTTTGACTTTATCATTTGTCAAACTTGTCATTATTCATTCAATGACTTAATTGTTGTATATGTTCCCAACAAGTTCGGGTACAACAATACGTTAGGGTCTACCTTGATAAGGTTAGCCTTTAAGGCCCTTTTCTGCACCTTTTCTTGGTACCTCAATGTGAGCAATATTGCAACACTCAAGAGTACACTAAAAGATGCACAACTTTAAGAGAAATCACAGGTCACCCCTGTTAGCTATCAACTAGCATTGTTAATGCCAATTGACACACATCCTCATTTCTAAGGATACCTCTCAAAGAAACTTGTATTTCTTTGACTCCACAGTCATTGGGTCAATCTTTGTCAATATTGAGTAAATTTATATTTACCAACCTCCCCCACATTTGAGGCATAACTCATCCATCCCACATTGTACAACAATGTCAACTTTGAGAATTATCAATTAAATAATTGTTATTTCTCACAGGTTCAACCGTGATTGGATCGCCAACTGACAAATAATCCAATTGCCTAGGCAGAATTCCAAAGAATTTTCCGAAAGGGCTAAATGACTCAGTTGCATCCATTCACCAAATTTAGGTAGAGTTAACTTGCCACATGCTCTCTCACAAGGAGACGCTTAATCATATGCCTCACACAAGGGCATTTAGATTTGCTGCCTTCATTGACATTTTTGCTACGTGTTATGACACCCAAGATGTCATAGCACTCAAGTTGGCACTTTGTGCCCTGCCCATAGTTGTTTGGCTATCACAGTATCACAACATAAAATTCCACGTTTATATTGTGAGTCCAATTTAATATTTGGTAATAATTTCATATTCACCAATTTCATTATGGCATTCATGTTAACGTGTGAAGTCTAATATGCCATAAATCACAACTCAATCATATAAGAGGAAGAAACAACAGTTTTATTAGCATCATTGATGCGGTGCACAACCATTATATTCATCTTGAACAATCCCTTTTCAAGGTGTACTAAGTTTCCTTCAAGGTCTTTTCATGCTTGGCGTTCGATTGTCTATTTCCTTCTTCAATGCGCAACCTGATAATCAAATCCTCCAAGCCTATTTGCTTCCTCTTATGCTTGAGATAGTTTTTGAAATCCCTCCAACTGGGCGGCGATTTTTCAATAATTGCAGCCACTTGGAAGGTTTCACACAACTGCATCCCTTCAGCATGGATGCTGTGCAAAATCAACTGCAATTCTTGGAGTTGACTCATAACAGTCTTGGTGTCAACCATCACATACTCCAAGAATCTGCCGACAATGAACTTCTTGGTGTCGGCATCCTCCGTTCTGTACTCTTTGTCCAACGAGATCCACAGTCCCTTGGCAGTACCTTTGAACGAGGCATACACACTGTACAACGCATTATCCAACCCATTAAGGATGTAATGCTTGCACAAGTAGTCCCCTTGACCCCATGCATCAAGGGCAGCCCTACGATCCATATTGGTATCGTCTGGGGCAACAACAGGAGGGTCCTCTTTAAGGAACCTCACCAAACTTAGGGTTGTCAGATAAAATAACATTTTTTGCTGCCATGTGTTAAAGTTAAGCCCGGTAAAATTTTTTGGCCTTTCAGCATGTGCAGCCACGGTTGCTGGAATAGGTGTGATCGAAGGTGTTGCCAACACTGACGTAACACCAAATGCAGAGGCAAAACCATGTGAAGCCTGAAGTGAGGCCACAGGTGTGGTCACACCGAAGGCCACACTTGCTGGAACATCAGAATACTGGAGTGTGTCAGTAGGTGTGGTAACACCATAGGTCACACTCGCTGGAACATCAGAATACTGAGGTGTGCCAGAAGGTATGGTCATACCCCCATAGACACTGGAGCATAGACGAGCAGAGGTTTTGTTACACTTCGCACAACCGCTGGAACATTCAAAACAGAGGTGTGACAGAAGGTGTGGTCACACCCCCCACAACCATCGAAACAGAAGCAGGTGTTGGCAGAGGTGTGGTCACACCAAAGGCAGGGACAACAGAAACAGGTGATGTCGGAGGTGTTGTCACACTCGAGGCCACACCTATAGAATCGGTGGTTATCGCGATGCTTGAAGATGCCATCAGTCCAAATTACAAACAAGAGTCTTAAATTGTTGGGATTACAACCAATATCATAAATATACAGTGGGGGATAATTCGAACTAACAAACGTCTATTACAAACAAAGCAAAAAGAAAGCAGTAAAGCAAGTCGAGGCGAGCGAACTCTTTCTTTAAAACTCTTATTGCCCCATCACGATGCTCACGGTTGCAAGCAACGAGTCTCCCAAGATATAACGACTTTGGCAAAGGATAAGAGTACCACAAATCCTTCTACCTGGCAAACTGAGATAAGTGAGGCCTGAGGTGACGTCAATACCCTGACGTAACACTTCTTGTGCTGATGCAGATTTTAGAGTGACAAACTATGAATGTGTATGCACGAAATTTTCTGTGATTGTGATGTATGTTGCACGAAATCCATTGAATGGAGGGACTCCAATATATAGGAAAAATACAAGGGATCCTCCAAAGGAAAGCCCTAATGATTTGGACTCAATTATGTCCATAATCATCAATCAAATCCTTCCTTATTTTGATTGATTTGTGTCAAGTCAATCCTTCCAATTGTGGCCTCAATCGGTTTAGGAATGATTTGATGCACTCAATCATGTCACCATAAATTGGTGATTTGAGTCAAAGTTGCCTATTTAACGGATAAAATCAATCAACTTACCAAACACCATATTTGACTAATCTACCAACATTCCATATATGCTGGATACCTTTCCCGCAAATATATCTTTCCAAGTGTACCATTTGTGCATCGATTTTTCACTCACCAATAAATGGTTTTGTGAAAATAAATACACCACTCGTTTCCAAAATTAACGAGTCTCCACACTTGGAATTTTGGCTTAACAAAACCGATTTTTCCAACACATGAAAATTGAAGCTTGTCACAAACCACCAAAAACTAAAGGATAATTACAAATACCACATCTCAGGTTTAGTAAAATTATAAAAATAAAAAATCCAATTATATTTCGAAATTATAAATATCCCTCTAATTAGATATTACAAACATCTCTTGATGTTTGTATTAGAAAATTTGAAAATTTCATCCTGTAAATTGGCCTATTTTAAAACCAGTCCTTTATCTTGCTAGCGTTTGGATTCAGTCCTATATATTGTCTGGAGTTAGATATTTAGTCATGTATGTTTTGACTCTTTAGCTTTTTGGTCTTGTAAGTTCCATCTTTAGTTTACCTTTAGTCTTATATATTAAGACATTGTGCGTGTTGGTCCTTTAACTTTAAAAGGGACTATATGATTTCAATCTTCTGTACATATTTATCCTGATGCTCAAAACTGGTATCAGAGCTTAGATTTTATTAAGAACTTTTTAGTTAGATTTATTATTATTGTGTAATTAGAGATTCGTAATAATTTTTAATAATTTGAGTATTTAATATTTGAAAGTTTAAGTTTTCTAGTCGAACCACATTCCATGAGAGGCTAAACAAGTTTTCTCATCCCAAAAGAAAATTACTAATGTAATAAATTCTTTTTAGTTCTTAATAAAAAGAGGCTTTTGTTATGAGTTTTTAATTGGGCAATCCCTTTTGAATTAGTATTTTGTAGATCTGGAGTAGGAAACAAACCAAAGTTATGTTGACTCGTTGCTGAATGAGTCAGATAATTTATAGATCAATTTCCCCGAGGGAGAAGTTGCGCAGTGAGGAGCTGTATCGAAAAGCTCTAGGGACAGTAATCTTCCGACTAGTGGTGTTGTGAACCATCACACCTTGAGCGATTTCAGTCAAAAGAGGTGTAAAATTCATTAAGGAATTATATAATTTATATGCAGAAGCATGTTGGATCTGATATGGTCATAATGCACTATTTACATGTTGGATCTGATATGGTCATAATGCACTATTTACATTTAAGAGTCAAATATAAAATTTGGATATTGTATATACATAGGACTAAATTGCTGAAATTCGTTAAATTATAGGATCAAAAGTAAAATTATTAAGTTAAACGGCTAAATACTTAAAAATTTGAAAGTTAAAGGACTAAAACACAAACATAACAACTTCGGGAACTAATGCGCATATGGGTTCAAGTTAGAGGACTTAAAATCTTATTTTTAGGGTTTGTATTTATCTAACAAATACCCACCCGCTGAGGCTACAATTTGTTAAAAAGAAATAAATGTCACTGGGTATTTGTAATTTTGAAAAATAATAGTCCTTTTTATTTATTTTTGTAATTAATTAAGCCATGCCTCATAGGTAGATTTTGTAATTATCGAAAAATAAATTTGTAGTCCGGAACTCATAGGATGCCAATGCACAGGGAAACCATCCAATGTTTCAGATGCATATATAATAGATATGAACCAGCAAAACAAACGAAAGATCAAATTATATATATGACATAAGACGAGTTTGTCAGCCAGAATGTAAAAAGAGGTTAAACGAAAAATAATTGCAACTGAAAAAGAAAACATATATCCTTCCTCATGACTTATTCGCAGTCAATTAAGGATGTCGGGGCTATTTTTTAATTTACTGCATGCAATACGAAGGCAAACTTGTCTCAAGACTCACAACATTATTGTTGGAGTTATGACCCATATTACATTAGCCCATTCCTTAGGCCCATCACCCACTTGACTAAAAGTTGAGTTTTACTCTTGCTTTAATTTTCTGTTTCGCTTTTTACCTTTCCTTTATTCGTACTATGCGCAGGACTATAAATATCACGGATGTGACAAAAAATTTGGTTAGACCGTCTGATATATCTTTTCGGTTAGACGGATCTAATCTAGCTTGGGTTTTCTTTTGTAATTTAATTCATCGGTGGAATTTTTATAATATTTTAGGGCGGTGTCATAGAATTTTCGGACCGATGACATTTTTGTAATATTAGGGACCGTTAAAAGTATTAGCTTTTCCCCTTAAAAATATTAGTAATTCATCTGAAAATTATTAGTATACCTCCAACTTCCTTACCTACAATTTCTCTTATTTCCATTTGATTGTATCACAACAATTATCATTTCTGGAGAATTTGGGTTGTAGCTGCAGTAAAGGCATATAGTTTTTATGATGTTTTGTTCAGAGTTTCTTCTCATCCTGATCAATTTTCGGAAAGTTCATCATCTGAAATGAATCGTCAATCTAATTCGAAATAACTTCTATGGATTCGTAAGGATCAGATGTTGCTTAGTTAAATTTTGTCTTCCGTCTCTTAATCGATGATTGGTTAGGTTACCAGGTGCACCACCTCAGCTCAGATTTGGTCTGAATTTGAAACTCTCTTCAAATATCATTCTAGGGCACGAAAGTTAATTATATTTTCAGTTCCAGCTTCATAATACTAAGAAAGGAGATCTTAGTGTTGAAGACTACGTTCTGAAAATGAAGAGTATTGCTGATAATTAATCCTTTGCATCTATATAAAAGGATGGGTTATTTTCAGTTTTAGTACCTCAATTATACCTAGTTTTCAGTTTTGATCTCAAGGTTTCAGTTTAATCAGTTTTAGTACCCAACGTTTTGAGTTTTAATCAATTCAGATACCTGCCGTTAAATAACTGTTAAAATTGACCGGTTGACTGGTTGTAGAAGGTTTTCCAAACTTTCGAATGTATCATTTTTGGTACCCTATGTTTACTGGTTTATCAAATTTGGTCCCTAGATATTTCAATTTTTATTCAAAGGACCTGATCTTTTCGAAGACTCAATTCTTTAACTTTGGGCCATGAAAATGATATCGAGCTAGGTTTATTAAGAACTTTTAGTTAAATTTATTATATTTATGTAATTAACAATTGGTGAGGAGAAATTACTCCGAGATTATGGATCCGGACCGATGTCCGAGATGTACCCCTTACAGGACATATCGTCAAATATTGACGATGTATGCACAAGAACACTTGACCAGGTTTCATATTGGGAATACCAACATGAAGAAAAAGGAGCGGCAGGAGCCGATGGGGAAACCTTAAAGCAATGCAAAATGCGAGCGAGAATATTATAAGCGATTCGGATGCTTAACGCACTTATATGTTCACTTGATGAACCTTCAAGAAACTTGATTCATGAAAATTCCCATCGAACAATGATTCGATGGAGTACAGGAGAGTGGAACGAGATACTTCAGATAAATCTAAGATCTCAGAAGATCTTAGAGAAATCGAGAAGACGGTGCGGAGAATTATGGCAACCGCCATATTCATTTACCAAGACAAGTTCATCAAATCCGAACCGGATGGAAACGATGGTGAAATATCGGAGGAAACTCTTGAACTCCTTCATGATATTGAAACGAGTCAAGAACCGGAGGACAGGCCAAGTTCATCCGAAGGAAGGAAACATATTGATTTTGGGGCGGTACCCTATTTACACCAAAAGGGGAAACCAACCAAGTCATACGAAAAATGACGGATGAGGAAAACTCATTGCTTTAATCAAAGGAAAATCCATCAAAAATTAAAAAAAGATGGATATTGAAAAGATGAATCTTAAAGATCTACATGACTGGAGAATCCTTCGCAGGATTAGGTATTGTAGATTTAAAGATGAACGCAGCGGTGAGAATCGGCTTTGGTTACCTATGACCCACAACGTAGACCAATTCCTCCACCACCGCCACCGATTAATCCTAACGTCGAAGAAATACGGGTTCACATCATGGAGCTCGGGGCGAGAGGATGCCACATCTTTGGGGATTTCACGACCGGGAGTGATCCACTTTCGGGGACAGGAGGTCGAAACCTCTTGCGGGAACCGGACAACCTACCGGAAGGCCGAATGTTTATCGACGCCTTATGGAAGATCGCACCTCGACCCAATACATCCGTATGGGTTGATGTTAAATCTGGACATCCCGATTTTAAAAAAGAGAAGTTCTCATTGATGAATGGGCTTGACTATGAGAATTTCAAAGTGAGAACCCTCGATCTTACAAAGGATTCATTCATTTACTCCTTGAAATGAGTCTTGAAGGATCGGTGAAGATTGCTCTGGGATATGACCGATGCTAGTACGAAAAGTTCGGTCACATCGGGGAATCACTTAAAGGAATTGTCGATGGTATGGCAAAACTATTCAAAATCCAATTCATCGGCACGGGTTATTTCGAGGATTAGAGGATGAAAAAAGAAAGAAATATAAACAAGCCCTCTATAGCTTGAGTTCTTGGATATTTGTCATATAGATGAATATATCAAGTTGTTCACCGAATACAAGTGGAAATCCAAGATTGAGGAAAAAAAGTTTGCACATGACTATTCTTTGCCAAAATTCCGAGTCCCTCGGAGAGAAATGCTTATCGGGGAATACAAGGGTGGGAGTCAAGTAGAAACTATGGCGAGAAAAATGTCTTTCCTAAAGGCCAAGTTATCCGAATGGTGCTATCAAGCGGCTCTGCACAGGGAATTACAAGAGATTAAGAGGAATTAACAAAGCGGTTCCTCTATGTTGCGTGGATAATGATATCCCAACAGTTGTGGGAGGTCAACCAAGGCGGCACAAGAAGAAGAAGGAGAGAAGCCATCCATACCGCCGAGGAAGCAAAGAACAAAAGAAGCGGTCTTCATGGAGACCTAGAAGGTTAAGTCAAAACAAAAAGCCCGAAGTTATAAATCGGGGCAAAGACCAAAGACCAAGCGGGAGTAGAATCTCATCATCGAGGTTCTAATCAAGCAAGTACAGTGAGAACCGGGGAGAAGAACTTTCGAGGACGAGCTCATACCCGAGCTAATGAAAGTTTCGAGAGATTGTAATTCTTGGACTGCGGAGCAAGAGGACATATCTCAACGGATTGTCGGACAAACTTAAACGAGGAATCGATAGTTCGAGGCTACCGAGAAATCGAAGAAGCATGTCTATTATCGAGGATTTAATACGGGTGTATCAATTTGAGGATATTCCCTCGGATGAAAGCATCTATGAAGAAGAGATCTATTCGATGATGGAAGTGATCGATTGAATCGAGTGAAGAAGAAATTCTTCAACAGACGATCGGGGAGGATATGTCGGGATTCTCTCTCATACTACGGTATCTCATAAGACTCTTATGAGAATTATGAAGGAAGATCCAAAGCTTCAAATCTATGATGGATTTGCAATTGGAGCAATGGAAAAAGCTTTGGATAAGATTGGTTTCCGTAAAACACCAAATTATCCACAGGGTAACAACCGGAGAATTTGCCATTCCAATGGAGTTTACCGGGAACCTGATCGAGATGCATTTGGTCCCTATTAGAGAAATACAAGAGATCAAAAGCAAAGTTAAAAGAGAAGTTGCAAATACACTCTCATGGATTCATATCGGAGCCATAAGAGTAATTATAAAAGCAACATTCAAAGAAGGAATAGATTCGCCTCTTAATCTTGCTGTCTTTGACAAGCGAATCTCGCATCTCAAGGATTCATGCCTTGGAGCGATTCTGAGAAATTTGTATGCGGGGAAATTGGCATTTAATGTCTATCCTAGAATTGCATACAATTTGGGAGATCGAGACTTGAGAGAGTCCTAACCCTTCATCAAGATTTCAAAAGAGTCGATTTGATGAAAGAAGGAAATAGGCCTTACTCGATCACATACAAGATTTCCTATGCTCTCTCGAATACCCATCATTCAAGTATTCTTGAGAAAGGAATTTATTGAAGTCCCAAGAATCTTTGAGGACTTTGCCAGGGTGGTGTTACGAGAAATCATTGAATCTCCAACTATTAAGGAGATTGATATGATAATTCAAGATCAACCAGTCTTCAACAAAAGTCGTAGTCTCGAGTTGAGCACAGAAGGATGTCTTTCGGCAAAGCAAGAGAATGGTGAGTAGTAGCCGTTGGGAAGAAAAGAGACCAAGTACGATTCAGCGCATCCCCGATGTTTTTAAAATAGCAGAGAGCTGAAATGTCGAAAAAGGATGGCGAGAGGTTGAAGTAATATTCGACATCACTCAAAAGGATAACATTTTTCCTTGTGATGTTTTATATTATCTCCAACAACCAATCGTTGGAAGGTATCAAGGAAGCCTGAAGATAGGAGAAATTGAGCTTACTATCACGGGAGTTGCGGAAAGATCCCGAACAATTAATCTTGGGAATTGAATTTCTTGAGGAGCATAAACCTTGGGAAAGATTACAAGACGGAATGGAGTTCACAGTGGCTAATAAAAGATACGAGAATCGAGATGACCACTAGTCCATTCTCCATATACATTTCTATTGGAATGTTATATCTTTGAATACAAGGCCGAGTATTTCGCCGCCTATATTGATTCAGTCTTTGGAATATGTCTTTGCCAAGCCGGATGTTTTTCCTAAAGAAATTGGAGAAGATTTACCGGCTATTGCGGGAAGAGATTTCTCTAAAAGGATTCTTATCCTTAACGAGGGAATTAAACAAGCGAGAAATAATGATCGGGCGCGGGCGTACCCATGGTACAAAGTAAAAACGCCACCAATCTATTTCCATGATACAGTGCGAGATATTTTGCTAGGAAACAATTTCTGCAAACATTCAAGCGGTTCACACAAGAGAACGAGACGAGAAGACTTATTTTCACAACCTTATGTGATCATAAGATTATTGTCGAGATCGCTGGGAAGCATTTTCTGAGAAAAATGCCCATTAATTTTCGCGACAAGCGTGGTGATGAAGCCAAACTTCGCAATCCAAAAATGGCGGATCGAAGGAAATTTGGTGAAGCTTTATTATCCTATAGACAATTTGGTTCCATCCGAAGGATCGAGAAGATATGGGATAATAATTTGTATTCATTCTGAGTACAAGGAGAAGAACGAGTCACTCCAGAAGCCATTGCAGAATTATGGATGAGTCTAATGGAGAATCCACAGAGTGATGTAACCATAGAGGAACAAATATCACTCGAGGACATCAAGAAGAAGATCCAAAGGAATTACAATGAAGATCCTTTGGCTTGGTGGGATAAGAACGAGCTTAAAGCTTCCTTAAAGGTTAAACCTGGAAAGGAGTACGAGTTCGTAAGATTCAAACCAATCCTTATGAATCAGGAAGATCGTGAGGATATGCAGAAGATACTTAAGGAACATCTTGACCTTAAGTTAATTTCACCAGGAGTTTCTCCATACAGCAGTCCAGGGTTCTTAGTCAGAAACTATGGAGAAATCAAAAGAGGAAAGCCAAGACTTGTTATTAATTACAAGGGAATTAATAACATTTTGGAGTTCGACGGATACTATATCCCAAGCAGAGAACATCTGGTTAACTGTATCAAAGGTGCCAAGATATTCTCAAAGTTCGATTGCAAGTCTGGATTCTACCAGATTAAGATGGAGGAAGAAAGTAAGAAGTTTCTGACTTTTTCTACACCACGGGGACACTATATTTGGAACGTGATGCCTATGGGATTGGCTAACGCACCCCGGATATATCAAAGAAAAATGGATAATCTTTTCAAAGATTATTTGATTTCGTGTCTTCGTGTATATCGACGACATCCTAATCGCATCAAAGAACATGAAGGAGCATCTCAAACATTTGGAAATATTTTCAGATGTTTGTCACAAAGAAGGATTAGTGCTTTCGGAAAAGAAGGCAGTAATCGCAACAAGACAGATTGAATTTCTCGGAATAGAAATCGATGAATGCGGAATTATTCTGAGAATCATATTGTGGAAAAGATACTGAGGATTTCCGGATACACTAAAAGACAAGAAGCGACTTGAGTTTTAAGGAGTTGTTAATTTTGTTGGAATGTTTATTAACAATCTAGCATACTACGAGGAAGGTGTTTAGCCCATTACTTAAAAAAGATGCGTATTCAAATGGGAAGATGAACACAAGAAGGAATTAAGCAACTTAAAGAAGTCGTAAAAAGCTTCCAAAACTTGCGATTCCCCAAGACGAGGATGGGCGGTCCTTTACACGGATGCTAGTGATGATTAGTGGCGCAGATTCTTACTAAGGTCACACCAAATGAAGAAGTGCCATGCAGATATTGCAACGGTTTATTCACACCCGGTGAAGCAAAGCAGATGGCATATCAACGAGAAAGAATTCTTTGCATCGAGAAAAGGCTTTTAAAAAATGGCCTCTATTTTTTCTTGGCTAAAAAGTTTACTTTAAAAATTGATAATTCAAGTGTCAAGGCTTTTTCGAAAAACAAAATTGAATCAAAACCGAGAAAAGGCTCGATTACTTAGATGGCAAGTGAATGTCAATATTATGATTATGATATTGTCATTATAAAATCTCATGAAAATATTCTTGTAGATTTCTTGACACGAGATGGAAGGCGCGTTCTTTGGCGAGGTCCTTAAACGAGTAAGACATCTCGGGAAAACCTGGAGAGTCTAGAACGAGATTTTGGGACGTTATGTCTCAATGCGAAGTTCTTGGGCGACTTCAACAGTGACCAGAAACCGTTTCTAGTCAAATACGAGCATGCCGGTTCGCTCAAGGACAATTGTTCTTAGATCGCAAGGGCCTCTCTTCCAAGCCGCATCTCCTACGGTGCAAAAAGGGGCCGAGAGAGTATGGGGCTCTAACCCGGAGGTTATGGATTCAAGTACCATAATCACAAGTGTTGCGGGTGATGCATCCCCGAGGGTGTACAAAGCGTAACGAATGTTGAAGCTCCGGTGTCACAACCCGAGTCTTCAAGTCAACCCAAAGACACCTGGGGTAAAAGAGGGAGAGTTGAATCTTAGGCCACAGACAGGCAAATCTAAGGTTCAAAGCGACGAGAATAAGATTTCTCCTATGCGGTATATCGGCGGCAATGGGAGAAACTAGTTACAAGACAAGGTATTAACCCGAGAAAAAACAATGGTTGATATCTCGGGAAAGTATCCCGAGTTTGGATGAAACCAGAAAGTCATCCAAATGAAGTACATGAATGGTATAATTTTGGAGCTTTAGCGTCAATCTATACCGTGTCACCGGATTCCCGTAAATCTCAAAATTACCGAAATGGATTGGGGAAGCGATTTACGAGACTGGGCCAATAATCCACACTTGGCCAGAGGCGATATTTTGGAACCGTATTTTATCGGTGCGGCTCGAACCGAAGAAAGGCTTTAATGAAGCTTTTCATTTCATCAAGCTAAGAAGACCGGATGGAAATGCTTTAAAATACATTAAGCGGCTTCAGGAAGAAGGACCGATGTTAGTAGGAGCATTTTTCAAGACGAAGCTTCTACCAAACGAGCATGGGGTCTTTGGGTTTGTCTAATCGAAATGGACAAAGTCAAATATCCATTTAAGTTCTTCCGAAGTCGGCGAATGGATCTTTCCTTTTGAATTCGATGATTTGGATCAACCACAGGATTTGCGGAGGAACTCTTGAAACCAAAAGGAGAATTCTCTCGGGAAAACAAGATTCCGCGAGCAAAGAAACTTACCGGAAATTTTGTAACATGGCGCATGTTGGCCGTTGGATCGACCAGGATCATCAAGCATGCCCCGAACAGGAAGGAACCCGAGTTTGGGAAAGGTTTCGACCCAAACCCGACCGACAGGACCATACAATTTGGAAAGGACAAGGGCCCGGCTCACAAGACGCGTTTTCCTCGGGGACCACGCAGACCAACTTTTTAAAAGATTCCCGACAACCATCACATGGGCCGAGTCACGGAAAGAGAAGGAAGAAGGCAGTGGCGAGTAATAATTCAGGAGTATGACGTAAGCAGTGACGTCTTACATCTCAACAAGATTTGAAGTCCGAATTTCAAGTCCGGACTTACCTCTATAAATTGCAGGATTTGAAGGAAGCTGAGGACATCGAACATTTCCCTTAGTTTTCTTACAATAAAATCTGAGTGAAAATTTGTAATAAGTTTGAGTGTTTAGTTTTTAAATTTATGTATTTTCGAGTGCAAGCCTCAATAATGAGAGGCTAAACAAGTTTTCTCCTCCCAAAAGGAGATTACTAATGTAATAAATTTTTCTTTAAGTTCTTAATAAAATAAAGGCTTTTGTTCAACATGTGTTCATAGTGTTCTATTGATCTATCCCTTCGAAGAAATACTTTTACGCCTGGAGTAGGAAACGAACCAAGGTCATGTCTTTGGCAGTCTTTGAAGGGTCGGATAACTTGAGATCATCTTCCCGAGGTGAGGTTGAAGCAGTGAGGAGCGTTTGTCAAACGACCGGGGGCGTAATTTTCCATTTGGTGGCGTTGCGAACCACTTAACCCGGCGGTGTTTCGGTCAAAAGAGGTATGAATTTTAAGGGATCTATTAATTTTACGGAAGCATGTTGGGCCTGATATGGTCGTAATGGACTATTTCCATTATTGTAGCTGAAGTAAAGTATGGGTACTGAAGAGATTATTCATAAAACATTAGGTACTGAAATTGAAAGGTTGTTCCAAGAAGGAAACCTGCTATAACAGGTTAAACTGTTAGAGTTAACGGAGAGTTAACGGAAAGGTACCAAATATGATTAATTTTGTGAACATTAGGTACCAATCTTGATTAGGTTGAAAATAGGGGTATCAAAAGTGAAATTAGGGTATAGATTGGGTATGAAAAATGAAATTATCCCTAAAAGGATAGTATGTACGTTCTAATTAAGTGGACACCATACAAATATTAGAGTAGAATGCTCGGCGTTCCAATTAGATTGAATTTTATTCTACTTGTAAAATAATTTTATTGGAAATTATAATAATATAAAGGCACTTCTTTATCTTATGTTCTTTTGCATTTATCACATATTTGCACATATGATAAAGTCCTTAGATCAATTTAAGCTATGAGGCATGGTTGCGCATTTGATGGCGAGCATGGAACATGCCTCTAAGGCTTTGATCTTAAATTTGTTCCAAGTCGATGGGTTTTCAAGATAGGACATTATAATAACCCCGTAAGACTTGTACATATGGTGCATGCTCATGAGTCGATGGGTGCTTGTTATCGAATAAGTTCACTGAACATGACCAAATGAAAATTCTTAGATAGAAGTTTTGATTGTCGAATAAGAATTTTCATATTGCAATAGTATATGATTAATTCTCGTACTTGAGGCATGACTATGCCTTGTGTATATCCTACGATACTTTGATTTATTTTTTGATTGTTTGACAATCACGAAGAGGTATTTTGGGTATTGCAGTGATTATGTATGGAGGTTTGTGTGTGGCCAACATAGAATTCGACACTTGTCATTTAATAAGGAAATTTCCTGTGTTTTCATAGCTCGTGGTTCAAAGACCTTGGCCAGGGTACGATGAATTTGATTCATAAAAGAAACACAAGAACTTGAAATGGAATCACAGTTATTAAATCAATTTGGGTTCAACTTATAAATTTATGCCCAAGATTTAATCGGGAAATTAGTTGTTGAAAGGATCGTACATGTATGCAATTGCAAATGAAATAGGTTTACTCGCTATTTCACCTAATACTAGGTAATCATGCTACTTGCTAGGTGTTACCATGATTGTAAGTTCTTGAATTAAAGAGTTAATTTCAAGTATATTTCTTAATTGGATTAATAAATAGAATAAGTTATTGTTATTTGAAAGTTACAAAAGTTGTAAGCCTACTACTAGTGTTAGTCGTGAACCTAAAAGAGTCACACATAATTTTGGATGTTGACATTTTGAGATTGAAAAATCCAATGGTTGGATGCAATTAATTGATGTAGATAATTAATTGGGTTTTAATTTAATTCAATTGTGGAATTAAATATTTAATTATATAATTTGATTTTTTAATTAAATCTAATGTGATTAGAGAACCAAATAATTGGAATAGAATGAATTAATCAATATTTGAATTGATTAATTGGGATTTAAATTAATTAATTAGTAGAATTAATTAATTGAACTTTAAAGTCCAATCCCATACCTTAATCTAATAGGCTAATTGTAGAAGCCAATTATATAATTGAAGAGAAATAAATAAATGAGATTTATTTTAATATATATATATATATATATATATATATATTGGGTATATATATATACATAAATATATGATTGGGAGAGAATTTAAAAAAAATTGAGAAATTGGAAATCGCATGCAGGCAACATGCATGTGGCCATGCATATATAATCTTCCATTCCAGAACAGTGTTTCATCTCCTATTTCATCGCACAGATGATTGCCACGTGTATAGAAGTTACCATATTTATTTTGATGCATAAATCAAGCCTAAATTGTGGGTTTTAAATATGGTAACTTCTATACACGTGGCAATCATCCATGCGGTGGAATAGGAGATGAAACACCATTATGGAATAGAAAATCCCATTCGGTGGTCATGTGGGATTCTGGTATTCTTTTTCTATTTTTGTTGAGCCACACAACCAAATGTTTTTAATTAAGAAAGGTGGCTCAATGGCCATTAATTGTACAACTTTTTATTTTTTAATAAAAAGGTTGTATTGTGCCATTGATTATGTTTTTTGATTGAGATTAAGACATAAGCCTTCAATTTTGGTGTTTAAGAAAAGGGGCAGACAGTTTTGACAATGAGGAAATGAGGGTTAACTTCAAAATTTTCATTTTTGCTCTTGGTCTAAAACAAATTCGAAGCTCTCTGAATCTCTTTCTTAATATACACTATTTTTTTCTTTAAAAATTTTAGTAGATAATAATTAACCAATAATTATTCGTCTACAAAATTTACAAACAATAGTTGATTGTGGCAATAAAATTTTATTATGTTTTTCAATTTCGAAAATGCAATAAAATTCTAATAACGAAGAATTTATTCCGGTGTCACAACTGAAAGGTGAACTCAATTAGAGGGGAGGCGCTTGAATCTCTATTGGCGAGTTTACGAGGATTTACCCTGCTGCGAGGAATTTGGATTCCTTCTACATCATCTTCAAAATGAAGCGTGTTATGTAAGATCCTAAATCTTATTTTACCATTTGTATAAACGCGCGATCGTTAAATCGCTACGAGAATCGGGGACTTTATTTTTATGTATAATTGTATGCATGATTTAATTTTTAATTTTCCGCTGCGTTTAGCCCCGCGATATAGCTAACCCAACAGTGGTATCTGAGCCACGATTTCGGGATTATACAAG
Organism: Rehmannia glutinosa; assembly: GCA_016081115.2. Taxonomy (NCBI): domain Eukaryota; kingdom Viridiplantae; phylum Streptophyta; class Magnoliopsida; order Lamiales; family Orobanchaceae; genus Rehmannia; species Rehmannia glutinosa. Next base: position 58,368,182 of record CM071935.1, on the reverse strand, counting down.
TTTATCTGTGTTTTAAACATATTTTAATTGTTAAGATATGTTTAATGAATTGTAATATGTGCGAAAAAGGCGTTTTATTCGGTTTATTGGGATAAAACTGGATTCAATTATTTCTTACAAAAAAAAAAAAAAAACGGAATTGGCACTGAATTTCAAACAAATCCGATAACGAATTCGTTTTCCGATTTCGGATTGTTTTTAATTGTATCTTAATGTTTGTACAGGTTGTACATGTTTGATTTGTTTGTGATTTGTTTAACAAAGTTTGGTTATTCAAATGATCTCAAACTTGTACAGATTGTACAGGTTTGATTTGTTTAACAAAAATTGGTTATTCAAAACTCGTAGGATATATATACATATATATATATATATATATATATATATATATGTATATTTCAATTTTGATTATTCAGATTTTGAATTTAAATTGTTAACTTCAGAATCAATAAAAAATATTTTTATGAATAATCAAAATAAGCTTTATCCCAAAATTAAATCGGCACATAGAACTTGGTAAATTTAAATGTTTTAAATTAATGTGATGGATGTTTTAGCATGATTTATTTAGGGATGATCATGAGCCTATGACCAATGTGATTGGATGTATTTAATTTCTTTGGGTTTTTGGGACCTGCGAGCCTCTTATGAAATTATTTGTAAATCATTTAAATTTTCGCATTGAGAGTAAACTAGGTGGTGAGATTTTCCATTTATTGTAAGTGGAGGACGTTCTATGCGAAAGGTCCACGCTTGTGTGGGTATATTTTTACAAATATAATAGAATAGAAGAATCAAGGCCCATGCAAGTATGGACATACTAATGAAATGTAATAGAAATAATTTTTTTTATTTTGACCCTTAGATTGACCACAGACCCATTTTTTGCTCCAATGGGTCGCATAGGTTGGCCATAATCATCCCACCACTTTTTGCATAGGATGTATGCTAGATTTATTTAATGTTTATCGCTTGCGCTCATATGATGAATTGTGTTAAATAAAAACCAATCTAATAAAATAAGTTGATGAGATTTTTGAAAAGTTTAAAACCCCAAGGGCCTGTTTGTTTATGTTTCCATGGTCCATTTCCAGTTTCTGGAGTTGGAAATAGAATTTTGAGAATTTATTGGTTTTGGTTTTGTGGAAATTGGGATTGTGTTTGGATGAATGAATTGAAATGTTTTTTATGTAGGGTTGGAAATGAGATTGTGTTTGGTTTGAGTAGTTTTGAAATATTATTTTTGTATATAATAATTGAAAAGTTGGTATGTGGGGTCCACTTCAATATTTTAATTTGAATATTTATATAAGATTTATGGGTCCCATTAGATAGTTATAATTTAAAAATAGTAATATTTTAAGTAGATAAAGTTGATAATGGTGGGTCTCACATATATATGATGAAAATTGATTGATAAGTAAATAAAAACCAATTTAATAAAATTAAGTTTGATGAGTTTTTTGTGAAAAATAGAAAAAAAGTTTAAAACCCAAACTTTTATTTTTGAAAATAAAAACATAAACAAACAAGGCCCAAGTTTTTGAAACATAAATGCCTCGAACTTAGATGAAACTCCCCCCAGAAATCGAAGGGGAAAATGCCCAACTCCGTAGGAGAAAATGGCCATGTGGGTAACTAGAAATAGTTTGACCAGTAACCTCCCTACCTTGAAAAGAACCAAACCGAGTCTCGCGATCAATAACATGGATCAAAAAAGGGGAAAGATTCGATGAAAAAGATGAAGTGGGCACTCGGTGGCGTGCGCTAGGTGGAAAGACGATGTCCATGCTCAATCCCACACAATTACTCCACTGGGTCTTATTCGTGTTGCTCCTCCATTGGGTGCATATGTGACATTGCTCCCCTCCTCTCCTCCATATGCATGCACTCTCAAGTCTCACTCCCACCACTCTAGATTAGATATATCTAGTCTCCAAGACTCCTCTCAACACTCACTGAAATTTTAGCAAGTAAAAAGCCAGAGCAAAAGAGAAAGTTAACTCTAGAATCCATGGTGAGAAGCCCTTTCCTAGATTGCCATTGTTCCTTGAATGTGGGTATCCTCAACCTCTTCCTAGTATAGTAGATAAGTCAAACTGATTAACCGCCTTCAAACTTCCCACCTACTCCAATATATCACAGTCATGCTGAGAGAGGCTTATAATAAGGGGTGAAATCGTAAAATTCTCCTTTTAATTAATATTCAATATCTAGTTATTCCATATCTTTTGATTAATTATGAGCCCGTAAAAATTTATTATTAACTGGCCAAATCATTAAAAGAGGTCCAAGAAGCCCAATGTAATACAATAAGCCCTTGAAGCCCGTATCATTATATGTAGCCAATGAGGCTCATAATCATAAGTATAAACAGTCTATTCCTAATTATTATTAACGAATTACAATTTAAGCAATAAAGTCTTTTGTGACTCCTTCATACACTTTGCTAATGTAAGCATCAGAATGCTTCCTGAGATAGCTCTAGGCCCTTCAAACTGTGTTTGCATGTTGCAGGTTGGTTCACCACACATCGTTTTGGCACTTAACTTGAATTTAATTAACCTTATTTTGGAGTTAACTTGGAGTGAGTTGTCCTACTTAGCACCATCACCGAGCGTGTTTGAATGTAGTAGAAGGATGCAAATGTGGCCTTAGCTAGTATTCGAATTAGTAAATGACTAAATGTCAAGTAGTATTTAAGAAGCGCTACCTTGTAAATTAGGTCCAACTTCATCGATATTTTTCTTTTCTAAATGATATCTTAATACGACATTGTACTTTTACTTACTGATTTTTCATTTCCATAATTGGAATATTTGTACTCCTTGTTTATGTAGTTTTTTATTGCTATTCAACTTTAACTATTTTTATTATCAACGATATGATTTTTCTAATCAAATGAACATAATGAAATATTGAATGATTCATATAAATTATCATACATAATTAAATAATATTTTGATAAATCCTGAAATTTCCACCTCTCATGCAAGGACTCGCTCAATGACTCCAACTTTTAGCCATAGAAGAGAAACTGACCAAGCCACGTACGTTGGCACGTTGCCGTGTGTGTGCATGAGACATTTTTAGAACCTTATAAGACACCAAACGAATGCTTCTCCTTCATTATCTCTTTGTAATAATAATAATAACCAAAACAAGTAAAGCCCAAGTTTTGCCTCCTCTTTCTCTTGGTCATTCATCTTCACAATACAATAAAGACAGTTCAAGGCCGGATAAATTCATCTTTGGCCTATACTATTCTAAATTCTTTAATTAGCTCTTCAATTCAGGGGCAATGGCAACAGGCTCCGTCCAACCTTTGCCGCCTCCGCCGCCACCAGCACCACCACCTTCACCATACACATATCCCCCAATCATAATTATCCTCACAATCATCCTCCTCATATTTTTCTTTTTCGGTTTTTTCTCCATTTATTTCTGCCGATGTTTCGTGGAGAATATACTCTGCACGTGGCATCTCCGGCACAGCCCGACCGGAACACCGGTAGGTGGCGCCGCCGCGTCAGCCGCGGCCGGAGGCCTCGACCCCTCGATTGTACAATCTTTTCCCACTTTCACTTACTCGACCGTCAAAGATTATAGGAAGGAGAAATACGGCCTTGAATGCGCCATTTGCTTGGTCGAATTCGAAGGCAACGACGTTCTTCGCCTTTTAACGACGTGTTACCATGTTTTCCATCAAGAATGCATAGACCTTTGGCTCGAGTCCCACAAGACGTGCCCGGTTTGTCGTAGGAATCTCGACTCGCCGGTGCAATCGCCCGTGAAATCTCCGAATTTTGCGGGCAATTTCTTGCGCGACATAAACGAAAACGAGCCGGTTGAAGATAGTGTTAGCATCACAATCAAAGATGATGAGAATGAAAATGAAAGAAGAAGGAATAGGGAGAAAAGCAAAAGGGTTTGTTGTGGTAATGGTGAAAAATGTGATGTTCATGGGAAAAGTAAGGTAGAAAAGTTATGTAGGTCACATTCAACAGGGCATTCAATAGTCAAAGATAGGGAAGAGGAGGAAGATAGATTTACTTTAAGGTTGCCTGAAAATGTGAAGTCAAATATCATTAAGGGCCATCATAATCCCAGCCAAAGTTGGCCCTTTTTTGGAGAATATAAAGCTAAATCTAAAACTAGAAATGTTGGTCTTGCTGAGGTATCAGGGGTATATGGTGGAGACTACAAAGTATAGATTTTCTTTTTTTTTTCTTTTTCTTTTTTTGTATTTTCTATCTTTCGTTCTTGCTCTCCTAATAAATATTCTATAGCGAGAACAGTTTGTTGAAGAGATGACCATGTCATTTATTTCTCACACAGGCCATAGCATATATACAAGTAATATATTTTAGGGTAGAACTATTTTGAATTTTTTTTGGCATTGTGGGGATTTCTGGGGTAAATGATTCCATTATCAATTTTGATCAGCTAGTTTCGTCTAGGATTTTGGTAAGACAAATAAAGTTAGCTTACATAAAAGAATTTCATTTGAAGGTATATTGGGTAAATGCTAAGGAAATGTAATTAGAAGGAAAAGGAGAAAATGGCGAATGAAATTATTCATTCTTAGAAAATAAAGTTGTCTACCAAAAATAATGAATTTAGGTTAAGGGAAAATGTACAATATGTTCAGTTGGTCTATTTCTGTGTTCCTTGCCTATTATTAGTTTCAAATATCTAAAACAAAACTCAAAAGTTGCATCATTTGATATAAGAAACTCCAGTTTCTTTTTAAACTTTTTCTGGCTGGAATCCAATTATTAATTTATTAGTACAAGATTTTAGGAGGGATGAAACTTATGGAATTTGATCTTAGGTCAATGGTTTTGGGTTACAAATGCTCAATCAACTAAGCTACATCAATTCTCGAATCTAATTATTACTAGTACTTTTTTTCTTTTAAGGTTTCTAGTTTGTCTTTTCAATTTTGTCATGATTTACTAAGGGATAAATTTTGAAATACCTACCTAGGAAGCCGGCCCTGACTTTTCAGGGGCCCTTGGCGATAAGAGAAAAAGGGGCCCCTATAAAAAAATACAATAAAAAACTTCGCGCTCCAACAGTAAACGTATTTTTCATCATCTAGAATATTCAATGAGTGCAACACCTACAAAGAGAAAAAAAAATATTGAAAAAAATTGAATCTTCTAGCATTTTTGAGAAGCAAAATCATCAATGAGATCTCATCAAAATCAAGATTTTCATAACATTTATTTTCAATACATAAAATTGCTTACCCATTTAATCTTTCTTGAGACATAGTTGCACGCAAGTGTGATTTTATCAATTTTAGTTTTGAAAAACTTCTCTCTGCTGATGCTACAATAACTGGTATAGTTAACAAAACTCTATAAACAATGGAACTATTTGGAAAATAATCCAACGCTTTTACAATTTCATGTGTTGCTAAATATTCAGCCTCACTCCTAGTTTTGCATCTTCACTAACTCTTGATAATTCAAATAAAGCTTCTCTTATCTCATTAGATTGAGTTATTATAGTTGTGATACTATTAACATGACTTTCTCATTTTGTTGTTGACCATGGATTTAATGTCAAGAGATGAACATTATTTTAAAGAAAAGGGTTATTTGGTGTTTTTTAACTTTTGAAATTTGGTATTTTTTAATTTTTTTGGGGCCCTTCTAAATATTTTTTAAATAAAACATGTATACCTATATAAAGGCTTATGTAACATCGGGGCTCCTCAAAACCAGGGGCCCTAGGCGGTCGTCCTCGGGGACTACCCTCAGGGCTGGCCCTGCGGCTAGGATAGAGAGAAACAAGGGCGGAGCCAGGAAACAAAATGGGGTGGGCCGATACACGAAAATCATATAAATTATAACTAAAAAAAAATTTAAAAATTATAGTGTAAATTTTTTTTTAAAAAAAAATGGGGGGGGGGGGCACTCTTGAGCTCTTGGCCACCCCACGACCTATAATCACAGTCTTATATCGTGATTCGTGAAGTTCGTGAAATAACACTAACATAGTCTTATATCGTAAAATTACACTAATGTTGTCTAGTTTCACTAATATAGATTTATATCACGAGGTTTCTCTTATATCGTGAAATTACACTAAAATAGCCTTATTCTCGTGAAGTTTGATGATATTGACTATTTTCATGGAATACACTAATGGTACCATTTCGTAAAAATTATAACATATTCCACTACAAGAAAACAATCAAATTCCAACAAAATAATTCCAACGAAATAGAAAACCGTTGGAATTTTTAAAATTCCAATGGAAATTCCAATGCTACATTATACCGTTGAAAAATTCCAACTATAAACAAAACAGTTGGTATAAACCACTAGAATTCCCGTTGGAATTTAAAATTTTAACGGAAATTCCAACACCACAACAAATCATTGGAAAATTCCCACAGTAATTCAAAAAGTAATAAATTCATTGAAATAAACCATTGAAAATACGGTTGGAATTTTAACTATTCCAACAGAAATTCCATCGATAAAATATACAATTAGAAAATTCCAACGGTAACCAAAATGTTGGAATCATCGTTGGAATTTCCATTGGAGTTTTTAAAATTCCAATAGAAATTCCAATGGTACATGTTATTGGAAAATTCCATTGGAAATTCCAATATCATTGGAAAATTACAATAGGGGTTAAAAGATTTGATAGTATTATCCATATCGTTAATATATATCTTCTTTTCTAGAGTCAATCATATAGAAACAACGTAGTTAAACGTGTTTGGCTTGAGACAAATTGATGATGGGTGACCTACAGGAAAATTAAAGATATTAGATAATGAGATAAAATGATTGAATATTTCAATGGATATATACAATTGGAATTACCATTAGACTAAATTCCATATAACTCCATTGCAATAACCGTTGGAGTTCGTTTTCAACGATTATATATATATATATATATATATATATATATATATATTAGATAATGAGATAAAATGATTGAATATTCCAATGGATATATACAATTGGAATTACCATTAGACTAAATTCCAATAACATAACTCCATTGCAATAACCGTTGGAGTTTGTTTTCAACGATTATATATATATATATATATATATATATATATATATATATAGGGGGAGGATCAAGTGAGACCATGTCTCTAGGTGAGACACAATAGACTAATCTCAACCATCCCCCACTATTATTCAATGGGTGTGATTTAATGGATAAAAAATATATTAAAACATTAATTTAATCAACATAAGGGTAATAGGGTAAAATAAATAACAAGGTAGTTATAAGAATGTAATCAAATCTCTTTCTCTCTCATCCATCTCTTAAATCTCACGTCTTTCTCTCTCTCTCTCACTCTCTCACACACACACACACACACACGTCTCTCTCCATCTCTCCCTCTCTTTCTCAGTTTCTCCATTAACGCAAATGGAAGAACTCGAACTGTGAAAAAAATAGTGAAGAAGATGCAATTTATGTTTCAAATGAAAAAACAACGACGAAGAACTGAACTCGTTTATATTCAACCTACACTTTATAAACTGATTTTATAGAGAAAAAAAATTGTGAAGAAGAAGATGATTTCTATTCCAAATGAAACAACCATGAATAAGACGATGCATCTGTGTAGACATCAATGGAGAACTCGAAACTGATCATTAAAATAAACTCTTAAAAACTGTAATTTTCACGAATAAGACGATGCATAGATACTTATGAAATGATGTATAAATACTTATGAAACATTGCATATATAATTATGAAACGATGCATATATTTGTAGGATATTACATATTTGAAAATATGCAATACAAATCAACTAAATATGCATTATCTGAAAACTATCTATGCAGCGTGAAAAAACTAATATGTAGTACAGTATATCCAACTATGCAAGACGCATAAACTATGCAACAAAATCAACTAACTATGTATTATCTAGAAACTATTTATGCATTGTGGAATAACTAAATATGCAGTACGTTATGTAACATCACATTTTTATAATTTCCAAAAGCAACATCCCATTTTCATAACTAAATATACATTATATTGAACCTATTTATGCAGTGTAGTATAACTACATATGCAGTACGTTATATTTAATTATGTCTTGCTTCCGTAAAATATTGCCAACAGAATAGCTAAATATGCATTATTTGATGTCTAATTATGCAGTAGAAGAACCCTAACTATGCTGTAAAATAAAAATATTTGGAAAAAAAACAGGTTCCTTAAATTCCGCCACAAAATCCGGCAGTATCAATTTCAGCCCATAAAAACGGTTTAAAAAATTCAAACTTACCAGAAAATCCGCTGGGACCACTATTTTAGATTACAAAATTACAGAATTACCCTTAAATCAGCGGAAAAAATGGAAAACAAAAAAAAAACTGAATTAATCACATCCCTTCATTTTTTAAAATCAATGGGTGAGATGATTCCACATTGTCTCACCTAGGGAGGGTGGTCTCATTTGAACCAAATCCTATATATATATATATATATATATATATATATATATATATATAGAGAGAGAGAGAGAGAGAGAGAGATTTGATCAAATGAGACCACATTTCTGGGGTAAGACAGTGTGGACTAATCCTGTCCATTTATTTAATTTTTTCAAAGGATGAGATTTAATTGATTTTTAAGCCTTTTTTTATTTTAATTCGAATAAGGATAGATTAGTCATTTGTCATATAATTGATTCCTTAATTCACGGTCCCCACATGTTTTTGTTTGACAATTTTAGTATGCAGTAAATATGTGTTAAACATACAGTATAGTAGTATTAAATATGCAGTAAATATATGATAAATATACAGTATAATAATAAGCGTGATTCTCTCTATCTCTATAACTGATTCATTTATGCACGGTCCCCACATTTTTTGTTTGACAATTTTAATATGCAGTACATATATGTTAAACATACAGTATAATAGTGTTAAATATACAGTAAATATCTGTTAAATATACAGTATAATAATGAGCGTGATTCTCTCTCTCTTTCTAACTGATTCCTTTATTCACGGTCCCCACATGTTTTTGTTTGACAATTTTAATATGCAGTACATTTATGTTAAACATACAGTATGATAGTGTTAAATATACAGTAAATATATATTAAATATATAGTATAATAATGAGCGTGATTCTCTCTCTCTCTCTATAATTGATTCCTTAATTCATGGTCCCCACATGTTTTTTTGGATAATTTTAATGTGCAGTACATATATATTAAACATACAGTATAATAGTGTTAAATATACTGTAAGTATATGTTAAATATATAGTATACTGCATCGCAGAGCACATACACGGTGTGCATATGTTAATGAGCGTGATTCTCTCCCCCCAGCGTGATTCTCTCTCTCTCCATAACTGATTTCATATTGGACGATCCCCACATATTTTGTATGACAACTTTACCCTTATTGGGGATATAATTAATTGGTTGATGTATTATTAACCTATATTAATCCTAGGATTTGATGTATATAGGGGATGGTTGAGATCAGTCCACACTGTCTCACCATAAAATGTGGTCTCATTGGATTCTCCCTCTACATATATATATCGATGGATATAACGTTGGACTAAATTGCAATGGTAAAACTCTGTGGGAATTAGTGTTGGAAAAATTGTTGGAGTTTTTTCCAACAGTTGTATATTCCAATGGATAAATATCGTTGGAAGTACCGTTGGAATATTTTTCAATTAGAATTTCCATTGGAATTTTGCCATTCCAATAGCAATTTTACCAACGATGCATTTTCTATTGGAATTTCCGTTGGAATCGATAATTCCAACAATAATTGGCCAAATTCCAACAGATGTTTTCCATTAGAATTTCCTTGTTCTTATAGTGTTCAGAAAAAATTATACTCCAAATTTTCGAAGTATTTTCCGCTCATTTCTCCAATGCCACCCTTTAAACGAAAATAACGCCATTATAAAAGTCCAATTTTCATTGAAAATTAAAAATGAGCTAAGTTAAACAAATGAGATAAATGAATTTTAATTTTAATATTTTTAAGTTGACGACGTTCTAAGAAGAGGACGGGAACTTTTTAGGGTTTTGAGAAATATGCTCTCTTCTCTCTCCTCCCAAACCTCCATGGTCGATGCATCTTGATCTTCTTCGTGGAGCTCGATTTTTCTTTTTTTCCTAAAATTACGAAATCTCATGATTCTTCTATTTCCGCTCCTAGGGTTTTACCAAGGGTTTTCCCAAACCCTAATTATGCTACTCACAAGAATGGTGCAAGTTTCGATCAAGAACATCAAATGGTTTCTTTTACTATATCTCTTGATCCTCCTACACAAACATTTCAAACGGGTGTAAGAATTGATCAAGAAAATCAAGATCCGTTACATTCCATATGTTTTCCTCAAGTTTTGGATCACCTTGTTGATCAGGCTTCCAAGATTCTCAAGAACCATCCAAAAATGGATCAAAATTTTCAAGAAACGACTATGAAGAAATCTTTTAAAAAAATGATGGACTCCGGGGAGGATACAATTCCAGTTAAGAAAGGAGATTTTTATTCCGTAATGATGGATGAAGGGATTTATCATCAACGTATAGTGGAGTTACAAGATTCATTAATTGGATGACTCCTACTTCCAAAAGGGGCAAGACCGCGCACGTTAGAGGCGCTCAAATTTGCATGTCATTTGGAGAATTCAACATGCTTAGCGATTGGTACCACTAGGTAAGGGTTATTTTAGTTTACAATTTAATGATATATCATATCATAATCGTGCTTTCGTTAAAGTTTCATGGAATTTGAATCCAGGCACAATTCGCATCATTAATTGGATCCCGGATTTTAATCCTTATAATATTAGTACTTCTATGGCACAAGTTTGGGTTCGAATTTATGAACTAAGTATCTATTACTGGCATCCCTCTTTGATTATGAAGATTGCAAGTGCGATAGGTACTCCGATCCAAATTGAGGGTTGTTTGTTGTCCGGGAAGGTGGGACATTTTATTCGAGTGTTAGTTGGAATTGATTTGAATAAATCTCTTCAGGAATTTATTGTGGTTGAAAGGGTGGGACATTGTTCTGTTGTTTCGATCAGTTATGGAATTTGCCGGATTTTTGCATTAATTGTCGAATTGTTAGGCATCGTATTATGAATTGTCGCCATCGAGATGCGACAAAAAAAACTGACATTGTTCAAACTGATAAGAGCCTGGTTGGTGGATGATCTGCCATTAGGACGGGGAATCATGGTAGGATTCCGGCTAACAAAGGTAAAGAAGTAGTTTCGGAAACTTTGGTTCAAGTTAAGCCTTGAAAAGTCTATTCTATGGAGAAGATTACTAGCCGTAAGGAGGATGGACCATCCACTTCGGGCATTCAGTTACGGAATTCTTTTAATGTGTTGGGTGATACATTGGAGGATTTGCATGTAGAGAATGAGCCCTCACACGTCCATGCAGATGTGGGCCTCAAAGGTTCGAATATCAATCCTGATAGGACTATGGTTCTTTATCAACCACTAGAACGGGGTTCGATTATTATTCATGAGGATATGACGATTGCACCAAATTTGGATGAAAAGAGTCAAGTAGATCTCCACAGAGCCATGGAAACTGTATGTAAAAATCATCCGCTTAATGATTATATCCTTAGCTCTAATGATCCATCAGAGGGTTTTAAAGCAATGGCTGAATCAGCACGGAATTGGTCTGATATGGCAGATGAAGAAGAACAAGACAAATCGCAAGTTTTAAAGCTAGTCGACTCCTCAACTTCTCCGCTTGTCATTCACTCATGTGCTCTCTCAAAAGCTATGAAGTCTATGGAAATTGTGACTCGAGGATCGTGGACCGATATTCAACAAGCTACATTAGGCCATCAAGACTATACTCGAGCACGTGCAAAAAAAAAAAAAACAGATAACAATATCACTACAAAATCCTTGAGACATAAACACTCTTCATTTAAACTGTGTCTTTATGTTATTTTTGTTGTTTTTTTCTGAAGTTTTGCATTATTTTTTATTTGCTACATGATCAATTTGTGATCGAGGCCTTTTCCTTTTTTTTTTATATATTTTCATTAATTTAAAAAAGTAAAAAGAAATAGATAAGATAAATGTAGGTCGAATGAGACCCAAGCTCGGATGTTTGCACAGTGAAAAACAAGAAAGTTTGCGCATTTCAAATTTTTGTAAAAGAAAGAAAAATAAAGCATAATCAAAGCTAATGGTATTTGAGTCCTAACACTCTTATTTGGAGTAGAAAAGAGTTTGTGATACTCTTTTGGAAAAAAGATTATTTGCTTTCCCAAAAGCGTTGATGGGGACATTTTCACACTATTGGCCTTGATGAATATTATGAACTATTCTTGACTTAACCCTGAGATTGAGGTCTCACAAATCTTCATGTACCATCTTTCAAGTGGCCAATCTACTGTTCTCAAATCTCAAATATGAATTTATGATGAAATTCAATCCCAAATTAGATAAAAGAGTGGAAACCCTCTAGTTAACCGTTAAAGAGCTCATTTCTAAATCTCCATATTTGAAAAATTCAATTCGTTCACCTTCTCTCTTGAGGGGTCCTCTCTGAGACTCGATCTTCCCTCCTGGAGACAAAAGAGATGTCAAAGAGGCCTCCTCCTCCTCAGAAGATTAAGTCCACAAGGATCACGCACTTACAACAAACCTAACTCGCACACTACTTCAGTCCTCTTCATAGCCCGGGAGTTGGGGGTCTATGATGAGGGGTATAATTGTAATTTTTTTAATATTTAATTTTAAATTTAATTATTATTAGCCCATAAAAATTATTCTTGTGCCCAATCATCAAAAAAAATCCTAGAAGGCCCCAATTATTATATAAAGCCCATAGTTGGATGATTCGCTCGACTCGGGTCTGAAAAAACAATTTAGGGTCCCAAAATTATTGTATACCTTTTATATATAGTACATATCTAATATAAATAAGTTTAAAAACAAAGTTTAAGTCTTGCACATTGGTTGTGGTTGATGCATTCCACCTTATAACTCAACTACTAGCAATCATGTTTGAATCCTATTGAATGCAATGTGCTTTTTTTTTTTGTATTTTGTGATTTAAATAAAAAAAAGCTGCCCACAAAGAATGAAGGGCCCCCATATTTCGTTGGGCCTTGTAGCCTTCAGTTGATAATAATATATCAAATTTAATTTTCTTTAAAGGGTCTAAATTATATTTTCCCAAATTAAAAAGGCAAAAAAATAAAAAAAAAATGAAGCCCCAACTTTAAAGTTCCACTCAGGCCAAAACATTTGTAGAATCGGCCCTGCCCCTCTCTCCCTGCCTTTGTTTACCACCCCCATACAAACTAAGTAAAATTTCTTATGCTTACTATAAAACAGACCCAGTTGTCGCCCCATCTCTCATTATAATAAAAATAGTATTAATTACAAAAGCACTTCCTTAGGGGAGTGTTTCCAAAGACTTCTGTTTTTACAAGAAGTTTAGAATCCGAATTTGGTAGTGTTTTTAAATAGAATTAGAAATTGGAAATGAGAAGTTGAGAGTATTTGGTGAAAAAGTTTTAAAAGTTGTTTATCTGTAAAAGTCAAACTAGAAGCAGAATCAATAATTTAAAGCAATCATCTCCCTGCGTTTAGAATCAAAAGTAGAACTCCGTGCCTAGCAATTTTTAGGCCTGAGTCAAATTTAAAAATGAGCCCTCTTTTTTTACGAACTTAAAGACAACATAAAATAATATCAAAAAGCGAAATATTTATAGTGTACAATTAAATTTGTTAAAATAACTTGACAACCATGTCCAAAGTAATTACTTAAATATAACTTGACTCGCAAATTTGGCGGTAAAAGTATTAATCAAGTCTGTATAATCATTAATCTAGTTGCTCAATAATTCATAGCTAATCCATTAAAAAGATGTACCTCTTTCCAAATTTCATCAATAAAATTTTTATTTCATCCTTTCTCAAGCTTGATGTATTAAATATATTTTATTTCATTAATAAAAAGAAGGATTGTCCTTCTTTCTTTTTTCCAAGTTGTTTATTAGTTTTGTCTTTATGGATTGTCCGTAGCTAGTACATCTAGAAGAATTGTTCAGATTCATTTTATATCAAAATCTATTCATTGTTAGTCAGTCACAAATAGTACTAAAAGAGTAAATTTCATAAATAAACCCACGCTCTGATACTATTCGAAGAGATACAAAAAATCAAAAATTTTACAAAGAAGGGTTGTTCGTCTTATTTTTAGCTTCACCGCAAGTGAACGACGTAGTTAATAGATAGAGTTAGCAAGGTCGATCCCACATAGACTAATAAATTCACGCACTTAGTATTAAGATTGTAATATTATTATTTTTATTTAGACTATCGAAAATTGATGATTGTTTTGTAAAAGTAAGATAATATTTTATCATAAAAAGACAAAGCAAAGAGTTCGATTGAAAGATCAAGTGGATAAATGGATTCCAGGGTTGTGGTTTTAGTTAATCTCCCTCTTGTTATCCGATTAATCAAAACCAAAGTTATTATTAGTCTTCCCTATAAGACGATCACAAAAGTATTTTAATCTCTCTCTCGAGACACAATAAAAACGTTGATTGAATTATCTATGCTAGCATCCCTACTCAACATAAGATAAACAACTCCCAAAAGCATAAAAGATAAAGATCATTTATCATCACAAATACTCACAGACTTCTCAATCATGCAAAATATTCATGTCAAGTACTCAAGATCTAGTATTGAAACTCATCACTCGAATTATGAATCAATACATCAAGCAAGTTAAACCAATGGCCATTTGATAAAACAAGAATAAAATAGAGTACTTGAATAAGGTTCGAAATAATAACTTCAATTCAATTAAACATCAAACAAGAGTATCAATTAACCTAATCCCAACCCCAGAATCACAAGGTGCTTAGCCAGACATGGAAAATAAATAATTCACAGACAAATCGTTCATGTTCATATCTCACTAAGTGAAAATAAAAGGTACAATGGAATAAGCAAACTCAGGGATATTGATGATCTCTCAATCAATCTTCAATCCTGAAGCGTGTGGATGCGACCTCGATCAATCTCCCAAATCCCCCAGTAGAAGGTTGCTCTTTTCTGTGCTTTCTAGGGTAAAAATCAGTGTCCCCTCGTTTGGGGCCGCCTTGTCTCTATTTATACTCCCGTTGGACCAAACCTAAGTAATTACGGCTTTAATCTGTCAATTCCCGCACAGACGCGTGGGTCGTGCGCTTATGCATGACCAGCCCGTGCGTCAAGCCGTAAGACAATTCTCCTCTTGAACAAATGTACGGGCCGTGCTCCAACGCACGACCTGCCTATGCGTCAATGTGAAGCTCGAATCCTTCAGTCCTACACGGGCTGCCCGTGCATGACCGTATTTTGCCCGATTCGTCTAATCTTTTCTTGGTTCAGCTCCTAACTTCACGTATCCGCTTGATTCTCGATGGTCCTTTACTG
Source organism: Rehmannia glutinosa (assembly GCA_016081115.2). Lineage (NCBI taxonomy): Eukaryota > Viridiplantae > Streptophyta > Magnoliopsida > Lamiales > Orobanchaceae > Rehmannia > Rehmannia glutinosa. The sequence continues at coordinate 58,352,708 of CM071935.1, read as the reverse complement.
CAATGCTCCAATTTGCCACAAAGGTGCTACAAATATCGTTTAATTCCTACAAAACGAGCAAAGCGTAACATCTTTTCCACTTTATAAGAACATGGCCTATTTTACTAAGTTAAAGCATGCTTAACAACCTATTATATCAAATATTACGCCCAAATTATATGCAAAACTCACACTAATCAAACCCCCAAACTTAAACTGTTGAGAGTCCCAGTCAACGCTTTCTAAACAAGACAAAACACGAGTGGGAGAAATGAAAAGCAATAATCAAGAACAACACATCTACTCTCATGCTTCTTATCCATAGGCATCAAGCAATAAATCAACCAAGCCTCGAACACCTAACATAGAACACACATCAATGAAACCATGGCAAATGCTTTGAATCCCGACTCTCACTAATCAAGTGTATGCTCTCCTCTCAAGTGTATAAGGGATGTGTTTACGCTCAAATCATATCAATGATGAAGAATTACCATAAGCTTGCAAATCGTCTCACATCTCCGCCACTAGAGTTTATGCAATTCATGAATCAAAAATGACTTTCTCATTTGGTATTAATGAAGGCTCTTTGGTTAGGGTAGAAAAATATAGATAGAGTGACTCAAACTCGAGCGTATAGACTGGTAAGCACATCTTTCATTCGAATCAATCATACTTTTTTAAACCCAATATGCTACTCAACTCACCCCTCGTTTTTATCAACTTTTCATGTTCCTTTTTTCCTGTTCTTTTCTAGAACTCAAACTTTCTGTTACCTCATATCACAAATTCCAGCCTACAAGTTCATTCAAAGCCAACTCATCGATAAAGTCAATTTTTTTTCCGACCCTTTCAAAGCCAAGTTTTGTTTTTTTGACTCTTTCATGAGTATTTATCATTTCTTTTCCTCTTTTTCTTTTTTCTTTTATCCCCATAAACCAACACTTACACAATTACCTAAATTCTTGATTTCATCCCATTCAACCTCATTCAATCCCCTTACTCAATGATATACGTGTTAGATAAATGTTTTTATCATGATTTTGATGATTTTGTTCAAATGAGTTTTTATACCAAAACAATGTCCCTAAATGTTGTCCCAACACTTCCGATCGATCTAAAATGTTTTTACTATTTTTCGGAGTATTTCTTGAAGTTTATATTCGATTTAAAATTGGACAACACTTTTGTTTCAGGCTCGACCGGTCGCCCTATAGGGCAACCCGCACTGAGTTGAGTTTTGAAACAGAAAATGGGACGTAAGAGAAAATGGGGGAGCGACCGGTCGACCAGGTGGGCGGCCGGTGAGGCGGCCGTCGACCAGGCGGCGACCGTGCACGGGAGTGCCCTCTCAAATGCAGACTTCTCTGTTTTGATTTTCTATCAACCCCAACCGGTCAAGACCAAGGCGACCGGTCGAACCCCCTTCGACCGGTCCCCCTGTGTAAAAATTCGCAGAATTCAATTTCAATCTTATCTCTGTGCGCGGGTCGAACCCCCCTGTTTATCAAATCAAACTATCCGTTGCATTTTTGATGACTTTTCCCTATTTTGTGGGATTGATTTCTAACAGACTATATTGATGATTTTAAATGGTTTCTTTTTTTGCAGCAAATCACTCCCCAAGGAGGAGCCAATATCGGAAATCAAAGCCAAGACCTCTCCTATAAATAGAGGCTTCATTCAAGCAACAAAATACAACACTCCATACAAGCAAAGAGCAAACAAAGCAAACACTTTCATATATCTTGTTGTATTAGCCTTAGCACTTTCACTTGCACAAAATTGAGGTCTAGGCTTTCAATTATTGATTACACTTGTACTCATATTGTATCAATCATTATTGAGTTGTAATCTTGATTTTGGTCATCATTCAACACAAGACATCCTTGTGAGTATTCTTGTGGTAAGAATACACTTGGGTGATCTAGGTGATAGGTGTTTGAAGGTTGTGGTAATCTTCAAAGGTGTTGTAAGAGGATTGTGGTAATCCTCAAGGTGTTGTAAGAGGATTGTGGTAATCCTCAAGGTGGTGTAAGAGGGTTGTGGTAATCCTCAAGGTGTTGTATTAATTTTTGGTAAATTAATAAAATCTTTTTTTTTCTTTTTGAAATCCATCCCGGATATACTGGGGTGGTAGAGCACGTAGTCCCTAGGTGGGGTGAAGCTCTTTAAATCAACGAGTGTTGTTTAATTTCCGCATTTACATTCTCGTCTTTGCTTGATTATTAGAAAAAGAGGGCAAAATAAAAAACCGAGATAATCCATTCACCCCCTCTAGATTATCGTAGCCACTTGGACCAACAAGTGGTATCGTATCGAGCCAAACTCTTTGGCTAGCTCATTCCGAGTAAAGAGGAAAGATCCATGGCTACATATGATGCTCATCTCACCACCGGCGCCTCCACCAACAAGCCACCACTTTTCGACGCAAACAACTACGCATTTTGGAAAGACCGTATGGAATGCTTTCTACAAGGGTGCGGGTTCGACATTTGGAATGTGGTCATTGAAGGAGTTGATCAACCAACCAAGAAATCGGAGGATGGCACCTCGACTCCTAAACCTTTCAAGGAGTTCGATGAAAACGACAAGAAGGCCTTTTCTCTAAACGGTAAGGCCTTAAATATTTTGCATTGTTCTCTTACCGCTACCGAGTACAATCGCATAAGAGGCATAAGGTCGGCACATGAGGTTTGGGAAAACTCGGAAACTATATATGAAGGGACAAAGAAGGTCAAGCAAGCAAGAAAAACCATGCTTGTTAAAGACTTTGAAAACTTTAACATGCATGATGGTGAAAGCATATCTAAGATGGTGGAAAGGCTTGACAACATTGTCAATCCACTTGTGGCTCTCGGCAAAGTCATCTCCGAAGAAGACAAGGTGACTAAAGTTTTGAATGCACTTCCCGGGTCATGGTCCGAAAAGGTGACGGCAATCACGGAGGCACAAAATCTTGAGACACTCAAGTTTGACGAGCTCATCGGAAACCTCCTCATCTATGAAGTCTATCTCAAGGAGAGGAAAAATTCCAAACCAACCATCAACCAATCGCACGCAAATTATTCCTAAAGGTCTTGCTTCCTCTTCTAATAATGCATACTATGATAATGATGATGATGATGATGAGGAGACGGCCGCACTTGTTCGAAATTTGCAAAATTTGTGAATAAAAATAAGGCAAGAAAACCGAGAGATAATGCTTGCTTTAAATGCGGGAAACCCGGGCACTTCATTGCCGATTGTCCAAAACTCGATGCGGAGGTCAAATCTTGGGATGAATTGCTTGCAACATCCGACGAGGAAGGAGAAACCGAACATGGTCTTATGGCCATAGACGACGAAAATAATGAGGTACGCTCTAACTCTTCTACCTCCTCCTTAGTTGATGAATTGCAATGTGATTTTGATGAATTGCAAATTGAATTTCAAAATTTGATCATTAAATACAAGAGTTTAAAAAAAGAGCATAAAGAGCTTAAAATTGAAAAGGAAATATTATTTACTTCTTATGAATCTCTTGATAAAGCTCATGTTATTACTATTACTAGAGTTCATACTCTTGAATCCGAAAAAGAATCGCTCACCAAAGATCTTGAATGTTTAAAAAGGGATGTGCATCGTTTTAACATAAGTACGGACAAAGTTACAAAAATTTTAGATGCACAAAGAGGTGAGCATTCCAAATTAGGACTTGCTATAAACCTTTTTCACCATTTTCAAAGAAAAATGACCAAGGTCCGAATTTTTGTACGTGCTAAAAGTGCCCATAATATTATTTGCTTTTATTGTGGTAAAGTTGGTCACTATGTTAGCAATTGTAAATTGAAGAACAATTTTAGCTTTGTTTGGAGACCCAAAGGTCTCAAGGCTAACCCCATGGACCCCAAAACTATAGGGTACCTAAAAATGGTTCGTTTGTAGGTAATAGGCGCTATAACAACCATGGAGGATTCGAAATGGCTCGTGGACAGCGGATGTTCACGCCATATGACCGGAAAGAGAGAACTTTTTACCAACATCAAGTTCCAAGAAGAGGGTATGGTCATGTTCGGCAATGGCAAAGGAAGAATTCTTGGAAATGGAGAAATTGGTAACTCTTCTTTCTCTCTTAATAATGTTCTTTTAGTAGAAGGGCTTAAATTTAATTTGATAAGTGTTAGCCAACTTTGTGATTCAAATTATAATGTTGTTTTCAATAAAGAAAAATGCCTTATTCGTAAAAATGATGAAATTATTTGTGTAGCAAATAGAAAAGGCAATCTTTACAAAATTTCTACTAGTGATTTGGTTAGTCAAAATGTTTCTTGTCTTGTCGCCAACAATGATTTAACGAGTTTATGGCATAGGCGACTTGGACATGTTGGATATAAAAGTTTGAAAAATATTTACAAAAACCAACATGTAAAAGGACTACCCAAATTGAATTTTGAAAATCTTGGCTTATGTGACACTTGTCAAAATAACAAATTAGTTAAGAGTAGTTTTAAGCCCAAAAATGAAATTTCCACAACCAAGCCTCTACAACTTCTTCACCTAGATTTGTATGGGGATATTGGTACGGCTAGTCTAAGTGGAAAACATTACACTTTTGTTATTGTTGATGATTTTTCTAGATACACTTGGGCTCTTTTTCTTGCAAATAAAAGCGATGCCGTTAATGAGTTTGTTAAGTTGTGTAGACGCATTGAGAATGAAAAGGAAGATACTATTAAAACTATTCAAGTGATCGAGGCGGAGAATTTGACGGTGAGTTTAGAGTCTTTTGTGAAACCAAGGGATATACACACAATTTTTCGGCTCCAAGGACACCTCAACAAAATGGTGTAGCCGAAAGGAAGAATCGGACGCTACAAGAAATGAGTCGGTCCATGCTCAATGAATTTTCTCTTCCAAAATACTTTGGGGGGGCGTAAGTACCGCTTGCTATGTCATTAATCGAGTTTATGTTCGTCCTAAAATGAATAAAACTCCTTATGAGCTTTGGAAAGGAAGAACTCCAAATATTAGTTATTTCAAGATATTTGGATGTAAGTGCTTTATTTTGAATACTAAGGATCAATTGGACAAACTTGATCCTAAGGCCGATGAAGGAATATTTATGGGGTATTCAATCAAGAGCAAAGCATATCGTGTTTACAATAAGACTAGTGGAGTCGTTGAAGAATCCATCCATGTCAAATTCAATGAAACTTCGGGTGTTGAAAGGATACCAAATGATGAAAGTGATGAAGAGGATATTAGTGAATCCATTGTTCAAAATGATACATCAAATGATCAACCATCCACTTCATATGCTCCTCAAGAAGATAAAGGAGATACTTCGGATCTTCCCGTAGCATTAAAATTTAAGGAGATCACCCAAAAGATCTTATTATTGGTGATCCCCTTGATAAAGTGATGACCCGAAGAAAATTTGCCGAGAAAGCTCTTATATCTCAAAAAGAGCCTAAAAATGCTAAGGAGGCTATTGAGGATGAGGATTGGTTCTTAGAGATGCAAGAGGAGTTAAATCAATTTAAAAGAAATGATGTATGGGAATTGGTACCTTGTCCTCCATCTCAAACTATTATTGGTACAAAATGGGTATTAGGAACAAACTTGATGATCAAGGCAACATTGTTCGAAATAAGGCAAGGTTAGTAGCTCAAGGGTATTGTCAAGAAGAAGGTATTGACTATGATGAAACTTTTGCACCCGAAAGCACGTTTAGAAGCTATTCGTATTTTACTTGCCTATTCTTGTTTTAAAAATTTCAAACTTTACCAAATGGATGTTAAATCCGCTTTCTTAAATGGTATTATTCAAGAAGAAGTCTATGTAAAACAACCTCCGGGGTTTGAAAATTTTTCTAGGCCTAATGATGTTTATAAACTTAAAAAGGCTTTGTATGGTTTAAAACAAGCACCCGTGCATGGTATGATAGACTTAGCTCTTTTCTTTTGCAAAATGGTTTTACAAGAGGTAAAGTTGATACTACACTCTTTGTTTTTGAAAAAGGGCAAGATTGTTTACTTGTGCAAATTTATGTTGATGATATTATCTTTGGTGCTACTAATGAATCTTTGTGCAAGAAATTCTCCAAGTTAATGCAAGGTGAATTCGAGATGAGTATGATGGGGGAGCTAAATTTCTTCCTTGGACTTCAAATTAAGCAATGCCAAGAAGGTATTTATATTTCGCAATCAAAGTATACAAAAGAACTTTTGAAGAAGTTCGGCATTGAAGAAGGAAGAACCGTCTCGACTCCTATGGCAACCAATGTCAAAATTGACAAAGATGAAAAAGGCAAGACGGTTGATGAATCCAAGTATCGAGGTATGATTGGTAGTTTACTTTATTTAACCGCTAGTAGACCGGACATTCTTCATGCTGTATGCCTATGTGCTCGTTTTCAAAGCAATCCAAAAGAATCTCATATGAGTGCCGTTAAACGGATTTTTCGATATTTGAAAGGCACTATTCAATATGGTTTATTTTATCCAAAGAATGAAAATTTTTCAACATGGTGTATTGTATGATGTTTGATGTGAATTGGTGATGCAATTTTTTGGCTTGGATCATTTACAAGGGCTATATACAACTCTTTTTATTTTTCACGCCACAATGTGTTCGATGAAATGTCACAATGAAAATTTCAACTTCTACATGATTCTCTCGCTTCCAAAAGTCTTCAATACTCATTGAGATCATGTTTTGGCAAATAAAACGAGCGTATGAACTCTTCATGATACATTTCTCCCATTTTCCTTGGTTTTTAAGCCTAAATTGCTCAATGGTTGATAAACCATTTCTTTGGCGCACTTTGACATACTTCTATGATGTTTTTATCATCCTAACATTTTTTTGATGATTCCAAAGGGGAGAAACAGAAATTGGCTCGTTAGCTCAAAGAAGCTAATAAAAGCTCATGATAGAAGCTATAAGCTATGGCTTATTAAGGCCATAAGTTGTGAAGAAAACTCAGTCCAATGATTGTTTTATGAACTTGTTTGCATGGATAATAAGTATTTGTGACAGGGGGAGCTTCTAAGCTCATGGAGTTGTTGTTTTTTTTTTGTAAAAGCTTGTGCTTCTAGCTTATGCAATATTTCTTATTAATGTGCTTGTTGATAGGGGGAGCTTTTGTAAAATGTTTTTAAACGGATAGTTTACTCATAAACCGGAAAATTTATTTTGTTTTTCCAAATCGTCCTCTTGAAAATTGTTTTGGTTTGTAATCATCAAAAAGGGGGAGTTTGTTAGATAAATGTTTTTATCATGATTTTGATGATTTTGTTCAAATGAGTTTTTATACCAAAACAATGTCCCTAAATGTTGTCCCAACACTTCCGATCGATCTAAAATGTTTTTACTATTTTTCGGAGTGTTTCTTGAAGTTTATATTCGATTTAAAATTGGACAACACTTTTGTTTCAGCTCGACCGGTCGCCCTATAGGGCAACCCGCACTAGCCTGAGTTGAGTTTTGAAACAGAAAATGGGACGTAAGAGAAAATGGGGAGGCGGCCGGTCGACCCGGGTGGGCGATGGTGAGGCGCCGGTCGACCACTGGCGGGCGACCGTGCACTGGGAGTGCCCTCTCAAATGCGGACTTCTCTGTTTTGATTTTCTATCAACCCCAACCGGTCAAGACCAAGGGCGACCGGTCGAACCCCTTCGACCGGTCCCCTATGTAAAAATTCGCATAATTCAATTTCAATCTTATCTCGTGCGGCGACCGGTCGAACCCCTGTTTATCAAACAAACTATCCGTTGCATTTTTGAATGACTTTTCCCTATTTTGTGGGATTGATTTTATGACTATATTGATGATTTTAAATGGTTTCTTTTGCAGCAAATCACTCCCCAAGGAGGAGCCAATATCTGGAAATCAAAGCCAAGACCTCTCCTATAAATAGAGGCTTCATTCAAGCAACAAAATACAACACTCCATACAAGCAAAGAGCAAACAAAGCAAACACTTTCATATATCTTGTTGTATTAGCCTTAGCACTTTCACTTACACAAAATTGAGGTCTAGGCTTTCAATTCTTGATTACACTTGTACTCACTACAACAAAGAAGACCACTTCGTGGTAGTAAGGGGTTCTCAAGCGTTTACCAACTGAAACCTCTAGATCGATTAGTTGGCGAGCAGAAAACAAATTGTTTCGACTTGAAGTCCGCCACGGATAGTTGGCTTTGGTACTCCTGTTCGAGATAATCAATGTTATTAGCTGTGAATTCGAACTTTTTGGTATTTTCCGTTTCTTCGGATGATATGATGGGTCAATCATTTGCTTCATTGGTTTCAACGGTGGCAGCTGCGGAATCTGCACTTGATCTCCCATTGCCTGTAAGAGAACTTCCTCGCCTAAGAGACTGAAGGGCTTGATCTACTTTTCCCTATCCACTACTCCTTATAGAATAGATGAGCATGACATATGCCATGATCAGACTAGAAAAGAGAATGAATCGAGACCGACAGCAATAGCTTCACTTTATGGAATTGTTTTGCTTTCTATGGATTCCCCAGAGGGGCAGAGACCCCAGTCAGCGACACAGAAATGGTTGAATCAGAGTTCTTGAGCATATTGTATCAATCATTATTGAGTTGTAATCTTGATTTTGGTCATCATTCAACACAAGACATCCTTGTGAGTATTCTTGTGGTAAGAATACACTTGGGTGATCTAGGTGATAGGTGTTTGAAGGTTGTGGTAATCTTCAAAGGTGTTGTAAGAGGATTGTGGTAATCCTCAAGGTGTTGTAAGAGGATTGTGGTAATCCTCAAGGTGGTGTAAGAGGGTTGTGGTAATCCTCAAGGTGTTGTATTAATTTTTGGTAAATTAATAAAATCTTTTTTTTTCTTTTTGAAATCCATCCCGGATATACTGGGGTGGTAGAGCACGTAGTCCCTAGGTGGGGTGAAGCTCTTTAAATCAACGAGTGTTGTTTAATTTCCGCATTTACATTCTCGTCTTTGCTTGATTATTAGAAAAAGAGGGCAAAATCTGAAAAACCGAGATAATCCATTCACCCCCCCTCTAGATTATCGTAGCACTTGGACCAACAATACGCTCATGTGTAGGGTAACAGATATATATCAAGTTATGGTTTGAAATGTGGCTATCAAAAATTAGGCAACATGCTCAAATTGGCTAACTAGGGAATTCAGTGTCATTAGGTAGGCAAAAGGCTTGAAAGACTTAAAAAAAAAGGCTTTAAATCATTTTCACAAATCACATACAACATGTGGTCTTGACAGAGATACCAGAGCAAGTTCTAGAATTCTAATCAACATGAATGATACACTCAAATCAACAAACAAGACTGCATAATATGAAAACAGTAAAGGCTCAAAGCTCACAGGCTTGCAATTCGTAAATCAATGCATAAAATCCATGTTCTCAATATCCACATGCTTCATATCATCTATTCTCATCATGATCAATTCACACTCAACACCCAATTCAAAACAGCACAAATTTTTTTTTCAAATAATCTCCCAAGTCGCAACGCACACCACAAAAATAGTTTACTCACTCCCTAAAGACCTTCTAAAGTAATAAACATGCTAAAACTGTAAATGTGCTTCTAATGTAATGCAACCTAAATGCTCGACATGCAACTATATGAATGCAAAAATTTTCTCCACACTTCTCATATCAAAATATGCTATCTCTCCCCCCCCAAACTTGAATGGAATTATATCGCACGTAAGAAAAGATAGAATTTCAACAAAGAAAAGTGTGGATTTGTCCTGACTCACTGCGGGGGTGGCGGCAGACAGTGGCCCTGGGAGATGTGACACTGGTTCATCTGACGCATCATCTCGAGCATCTCCAAGTTCTACTATTGTTGTTCTGTTCTGAAGGCACGGAATTCGTCATGGTGTAGCTGAACTTGCTCCTCAAGGGCTAAGAATCTAGTGTCAAAGTCATATCCTCCTCGTTCTTCACCCCTGTGAGAACTCTCAGGTACGTCCTCTGCCATCTGTTGATATTCCTGCTCGGGCCCCCTTTCGTGTACCCAGTACTCTATCTCTTCTGCCACCAAATCATCTTCATCTGGCAGACCGGCGACCCTTCGCCTTTTCCTCGCAAGTATGGCATGTACAACTCTGTCATGTGCTTCATAGTTTAGCAAAAAGTTGGCCCTATCATTTATGTTATCCACGGTGGTGAGCGTTGTGTTGGGCAGTGGGAATGGATGCCCGACTTTTGTTGGAGAGGTACATGCCCTCCTCTTTCATGATAATCTTCATTTGGCGTAACACATGCCCTCCTCTTTCGTGATAATCTTCATTTGGCGTAACACCGCCAGACTGATCCTCCTCTCTCCCACAATTGGATCTAAGGCCCTAACATCAATGTTGAAGTGACGGGCTATAGGAGTAATCATACCCCCAATCATGATGGTGCCCTGACTCTGCTTCGCCACTTGGTCTATCTGCTCTACGAAATAGGTTGTCGTGTTATAGGGGGTGTTGGTCAGCATACACCACAACAAATAAAGTTCCCTAACTGTCATGCTTCCATTGTTTTCTCGTGCATAAACAGAGGCTGAGGTGACCCGCTGAATATACCGAAAGACTGGATTCCGGAGATTTTGCAGTTCGTGCCTCGTAGACCATGACACTAGTTTCTGGTGTTTCCACTAGTAAGCGCCAGAATTCATACTGGCTATACGTCATCGCGGGTCTGAATGGTGCATTAGTCGGCACCTCAAAGATGGCATTTAATTGGGCGATGGACAATCCCCTACGCGCATTGCCCAGCTGGAATTCAATTTCAAATGGCTCATTTGTCCCCCTTGCTTCCACAACACGAAGGTGCTTAGGAATTCTACCATGAGGCTTCTATAAGTTGGCCATCTCCCTTTCATAAATGTGGTCCACCCGACCCTCTCGAAAAATCACCAGACATCATCTTGTATCCAAGGAGTCGGGTACACTCGTCATCAGCGTATCGTGTAGGGGTCATAGGCTGGGTGACCAACCTAATCCACCCCTCCAAATTGGCATCCTCAGTGAGTACTACTCTGTATGCTACGGGGCTATCTAGGTGAACTTCTTGTGGTGCACTCTCCCTTTGGCGTCTCCTCTATCAGCCATTGTCAGTTGGTTCGAGTTTGTACCTAGCAAAAGTATATGTGAGATTCCGAATAAATCAAGTACAAACAAGAAAAAGATGAATTCATGTCTAATATTTATATCCATAAAGAGCATAGTGTCTCATCCCTACAAATTTGCAATCAATAATCAAGTCCCATATTTCCCATCAATATATTTGTAGAGAATCAAAGTCACTAACACCCAAAATATCAATTGTTAGGAAATTTATTAAGTAGATTTTGATGATACCATGTAAAACTTAAACTAAGAAGTTGGCACCCCATTTTCCTTATAATTTGTATTGTAATAGATAGGGCTGGATAAGCTGAGTCAAGTCAGCTATGCCAAGGAATACAAGAAGTCAATTGCGGACTGGATTGAAGACTCTGATGTGTGTCAGCTGAGTATGGCCAAGAAGGAAGTTAAGGACTCGACTGATGAAGAGTCAGCTGAGGAACAACTGTAAGAAGTGTCAGTCAAATCAAATCAAGAAGCCAAGTCTCTAGTTGAAGTGATAGTGGAGTTATCCAATGACTGGAGCTAACTCAAGTCACCTGGGGTAAAGACAGCAGTCTAGTCAAGACAACTGACTTAGATCCATTGATTAAAGTCAAAAATATTACTCAATATAGTAATATGTCAAAGCTGTCAGGTCTAAAGTGTTTGTCCCAGAAATATACAAAAGGAATAAGCCACTGGGAAACACTGCACCATATGTCAGACACATGCAATGATGCGAAGACATTTAATATGAGGAAATATCAACATCAAGGAATGCAAACAAGACAAGCCAATGAACAAAAGTGACATTTGAAATTTCAAATGCCAATTACAATTTTCATCGAGACACTTTACGTAGTATTGCTTTTTGCACGACTTCTTCACCTTATATTAGAAGTGATGTTTCAACGCATAACAACTGAGCTGTTTGATCAGTTCCTCCTTGGTGTTGTAGACATACCCTTTTTAGAATTGTTCTTCAGCATGTGTACTTTCTTGAATTTCCGTTGTGTCTTCTTCTTCGACCATATTTCTGCTTATGAGGTTTGCATAGTCTATGTAGTCAATCGCGTTTTGGCCCATGTTTTCCATCAGGGAGCTCTCTACAGACATGCTGCTCGTTCCTTCCATTGCATTTTGTTGTGTTGTTATTGCTAGGCTCGGCTTCTTTGATTTTGAAAGATGATGGCCTTGTGAGATCAAAACTATGTGTATACACAAAGGAAACTTCATACAGTCCATTTCTTTGCTTTTCACTTCCAGGTAGAATTTGAGATTGTAATCACTTTCAATCTTCAATTGTGGCAGAGTCTTTGTCAATTTGTATCTAATCTGCATAGCTTCTACATCTTTTTTGTATTGAATTTGTTGTTCCAAGATTTCCTTTAGTGTGCTGAATGTGCAGTCCATTGGAATGCGTATTCTTGTTATCTCAAAGTTCCTATACTCTCTATTTTCTTCCCATTGTCCATTGTGGTATACGACAGCTGGGATTTTCTCCATGCAACTGTGGAATTCAATGAAAAGTTGGCTAAGTAAAACATATAAGAAACATAAATGAAACATGTATGAAACAATGTTTCATGTACGTCAAGAAGCAATGTGATGTATTAAGCGAACGAAACAATTGTGAAACATAAAAGAAACATATGTGAAACAAGAAAGAAACATATGTGAAATAATCACGTAATGTATTGCATTCAGATTTTTCCAGATTCACATGATTTATTTGTAGATAATCACGAGAAGCAATTTTTGCAGAATTTTTGATCATAATTCGAACAAAATAAGCATTTTGAAGATCATAACTGTCAGGTTTTTGGATTCGCATGCGAAATTCCTGGTTCAATTCATTCAATACACATTGAATCCAAAATTTCTATCTGTAAAATCATGAAACTGATCGAAACAAGGTATTCTCAGAACAAGATAAATAGATCGTGTTGTTGTTACCTGTTTTGGTCTTCTTCTTCTTGATATTGAGTTTGAATTGTGATCTTGAATAGTCCAGTATTTTCTCTCGATTTTTTTCCTCCTTTCTCTACATTTCTTCTATTGTTCGTTATTATTTGGGATGGGAGAATTCTACTGTGATCAGAGATCTTTGTTGTGATCAGCGCTGTGATTTTTGGAAGAGAAATGCTGCAATATGCTGAAGAGCATATATTTGTCCAGATTTAACGGGATCTAGTATATTTGGGAATGAACAGGGCCAAGTACGTATTCTGCAGGGATTTGGTATGGAAAATGAGGTATTCATGTCCTTTTTCCTTTATTTTAGTGGCCTTGATCCAATTAATTCGGCCCAAGTTGCAGCCCAAAGATCAAGCCATTAGTTCAACCCATAAACCTTAGTAACTCGGGTCATGGGGTCATGAGTTTCGAATTGCGGGATCCAATGTGTATATCAGCGCATCCTTCACTTGTGATCTCAGACATCCATTCTTCTTGGTTGAGAAGAGCCACTCATGTATGATATATTTATCCCCCATTCTGAACCCTAATATTCATTCTGCATCTCTCACTTCTCTTTTTAACCTCCCTCGAAAGTTCTGAGTATTCGTCTCTCTCTCTCTCTCTCTCTCATCCAGTCTCTTATTGGATGTTGTGTGAATCCGTGAGTTTGAGTGTGAGATCTTTGTGAGATACTACCATGCCCACCTTCTCTGTGAACTATATCCTACATCTCGAGTGATCTAGAGTTTGGGTGGGTTGTGATCCGATCTAAGGTTTTGAGGGTTTTCTAGGTTGAGAACTTGAAGGTCTTTTTTTCTTTGTGGCAAGGCGTTTGTGGCTTCTAAACTTTTGTTCTCTGGGTTGATTCGTGGTGACTACTTTGTGTTTGGGAAAACACTGGTCCTGAGCCGGTAATTAATATCGATCATCAGCCTTGTTATACTTGTTATATTTGTTATTCTTTTCTTCCTGAAATCTTTACATTATTCTGGAGTCATGAGTAAAATCTGTATTAATAGGCTTATTTGAGTCTGTAATATTCAGTTCGTGTCTCTATTGAGGCGGATAGATATCTTTAGATAATTTTTTTATTTTAAAAAATAGTTTATTTCAGTTACAAAAGAAAGGAAAAATGAAGAAAAATAATTGAACTTAATATTCAATTAAGTTTTGTATTTAATATTATAATAATATTAAACTGTCTATATATACTATAAGAGTATAAACGAATTAAAGATCACGTAGTTTGCTTAAAATATTTGGTTTAAAATGTGTCTCATGTAGTTACGAATATAAAATATTACAATAAATTTTAACATTTCTTCTAGCATATTTCAACCAAGAAACATAAAAATCGTTGGTTTTAACCTTGAAATCGGCGGTTTTAATTGCCGGTTCCACCACGGTTTTACATATGGTTCTAACAGACGGTTAAAACCGCCAGTTCCACGATTTTTGAGACCAAGGAACCGGAACTAGTCTACATGGTTCCGGTTCCGATTTTGGAACCGTTGACAAGTTAACGGTTTCAGTTCCGATTTGGAACCCAGTTTCAGTTCCATTTGGCCACCCCTAGAAAAAAGTTTGAGATGTTGAAGAAAAATTTAGGCAGAATTTTTCTTTATTTTTGGGGAGTAAGTACCTTAATTCGAGCCACAAAGTTACTGAGCTTGTTTGGATACAATATTAATAGATTTCAATTCCATATGCTCCAATTTTGAGCTAAGTTTTGAGTCCTTGTGGGGCATTTCAAATCCAAGAGTCTTTTTTGAAATTCTTCCATGAAATCTAAATCATTCCATCAAAATGCAACCAAAAAGTTTTGTTGATAAAGATCTCATTATTGTGGCTCGAATTACCCGTACCTCCTGTATTACCAATTAAGAATGAACACAACGATTTTCTTGTTATATACATGGTAAGTATTTGCGATGTTTCTGTTGGAATTTGGTTTGATAAATGTGGGTTTTGACCTATATTTGACTAAATAATTAAGTGGTTTTCATCCATAGAAAATGTAAGTAAAATATATAATCATTTTCTACTAGGTGAATAAATGAGATTAGCATTTTGAATTTCTCAAAACCAATTCGGGTGAATGAGAAAATAATGCAACAAGTTAGCCACTTAAAATAAGAAAAATGATATGGATTGGAAAACATGGGGGTGTAGTGAAACTACATCCCATATAGGATATAAAGCCAGAATAAGCTCACTTTATTAAGTCCAAGTTTGAGTAATGGGTTTGGGCCATTAAGGTACTGAAGTATTTAAAGGAGGTGTGGTTTCGGTTATACACACGTGTGCCGTTGGTCCCAGCTAGGATCGTGGGTCATGGGCCTGGGCTTCAAAGCCTTTATATTTTTTGGACAAAATTTATTTAGATTCCTTTAAAATATTTTACTCAAATTTGGACCTGGTGAGCGAGAGCAAGTTGGACAGAGCACATTTAACGGCACGCGCATGGGGCGCGGCCGCGCACCCTCAGTGGCGCGTCTGCATGGGTCGCGCATTGGAGTATGAAGTTGCACACTTCTGAATTGATGCGTCTGTTCGAGCTAACAGATGCATTTTTTGCTGTTGGACATGTTTTTTCGAGCCAAAAGACATGTAAATTTTCACAAGTCACGTGTATATGCTTATGAATATAATTCCCTGATGTTTGAAGTTTGAACTTTTAACCAAGAGATAAAAACTTGAATTCATTCTGCATTTTCAGCATATTGAGCAATATCCTTCAAAAGCTTGAAAGTTCTAAACATTTAGTTTGTTCGTAGTAAGTTCGACTTTTGCAAGTGTTACTAAGTCGAATTTGAAAGTCATATATTTGAGACGATTAATTTGCCTGAACCGTTAGCATTGAGTTCTAGCCTCAACTTCATTTCTGTCCCGATTTTTCTAGCCATTTTTTCGAGAATCACTGCCATATAAACAACAGTTTCTCTACCCATATTTTCTATGCAGATACGTAGTGCCACTAGATTTTGCTTGCTTCTTCTCCATACAAATAATTGGTACCTCATGGTAGAGGAATTAGGCAATACTCCCATTAGTGTGTCCAAACCGCGGGACATTTTTTAGAGTACTTTTTGAGTGGTGCTAAAGATAATTTCAGACCTTGGGATTATGTCGGTCAATGTGTATATCATATGAATGAAACTCACACTATCAACAACTGAGTGGATTTAAAGGAAATCTCCAATTGTACTCTAGAATTCCTAGAGTTTAGATAGGGTATGAATTTTATATTCAAAATGGTGTTTCATCTTTTATTTCACCACGCAAATGATTGACTTGTTTTTATAAATCACCATATTAAATTTCAAACATAAATTGTGATTTTTTATAACGCAATCAATAGACATTAAAAAAACACGTATCAATTATCCGTACGATGAAATAGGAGATGAAACACAATTTCAGAAGAGAAAATCTCACCCGGTTTGGACATTATTACAAAATAACTTTCAAGGCGGTAATTCAATTAATTTAACATAAAATCTCCAACAAGGATGTCATGAATTTGAAACTAATCACATAAGAGATTTAGTGCGATTATGATAAGGTGGTTGTCTTTTAGACACTAACTGTAACTTAGTTTAAACATTGTAAAACAATAAAAGTTTTATTTTAAGTGTGACTATGGTAAAGTGACTGTACTTTAGAATCATTTAATTTGAACATTGCATGGCAAATCAATACTTTCTGTAAATATGTACAGGAAAGAATAATTACAAACCTGGCCACCACAAGAGATTGTGGGGTGAAGGTCAAGGGTTCAAATCTTTACTCTATCAAATTGCTTCTCAGGGTATATGTGAGCTGGTGAAGATTTGGTATCCGTGTGGTTTGATTTGGGGAGAGACCAATATTATTAGATTTGCGGGTCGAACATAATTGTTTTCTTTACTTGGGAGAACCTAGTTGGGCCGAAGTTATATTTGTCCTCAGGCATAATTAGGTGTAAGTCTGAAAGTTGAGTTATAAAAAAAACAAATGAAAGAATAATTACAGTACTCTTCTTGTCCCTCTCCATTTATATTTTCAAATAACTGCCAGAAAGCCTAAAAAACACCAGTACGTTGTATGCCCCTCTCATGTTTTCTTTTTTCTTTTTTTTAATCAATAAACCAAAGAAGAAAAAATATATAAATAAAAAAGGGACCTCACGTAAATTGTTTTTTTTTCTTTTTTAAAAAAAGGACATCATATAAATACAAAAGGCCTTGAGACTTGAATGTGTATGATTGTTAAAAAGTGTAGTTTCCAAGAGTCAGCTGTTTGTCACATGGATTGGGGTTGAGTCTGACAAGTTGGACCGTGGTCCAAATAGGGGTCCTTCTTTTGCAGGATTGCTGCGTGCCCTCTTCTCCAGATAAAGCTACACCACACATACACACACTTCTTTGTTGTCCGATTTTATTCTCGAGAAAAAACTAACAAATGAAGAAAATATTAATATTGTTGTAAATGATCTCTATTTTATATCTGATATTTTATGATACGTATACTTATATATATGATATGGTAGTATTTAAAGTATAAAGTAAAAAAGCAAGGAATCAAGATAAGCAAGATTGTGTTTTGCAATGAAAGTCTTATTTTATCTCATTTCATTTGTACATATTTATACACAAAATTCTACTATGACACTTGTGATCTCCCTTTGTAATCTTGTGAATATTCTAATGCTAAAGTCTACCTCATGTGGCTCATGAGCTAATCTTGTGAATATTCTAATACTAAAGTCCACCTTATGTGGCTCATGAGCCTTCTTATTATAACATTCCCCCTTGTACGTAGCATTGTTGTATGTTGGATGAGTATGCCTCATTAAAAACTTCAAGCCGGAAAACCCTGTGGGAAAAATCGGACATAAGGGAAAAAGCGTACATTCTCAAATCCAGATCTTGTACATAAGCTGTCTCGTTAAAAACCTTAAGCTGGAAAAACCCAATGAGATAAAACCAGACAAAAGGAAAAAATAGTACAACGCACAATAGATTTACCCCCCCTGAAATGAAGAATATAAGATACATAATTGATCCATCAATCTTGCTTCGTATGGACTCTTCTCATTCCGATGTCGTAAACCAACTACTCAAATGTAGATGTTGGTAAGGATTTTGTAAACAAATCGGCAAGATTGTGACATGATCGAATCTGCTGAATACCTACCTCTCCATTTTTGTGAAGTTCATGTGTGTTGAAAAACTTTGGTGAAATATGTTTGGTTCTATCACCTTTTATGTAACCACCTCTCACTTGTGATATGCATGATACATTATCCTCATAAATAATGAGTGTTTGTAACTGGTTTCAACTGACAAGCATTTCGTATATGAGCTATAACTGATCTTAACCAAATGTACTCTTTGCCAGCTTCATGAAGAGCAATGATTTCAGAGTGATTGAAAGAAGTATCAACTAATGTTTGTTTGGTAGATCACCATGATATAGCTGTACCGTTGTAGCAGAATAAGTAACCAGTTTGTGATCGAGTTTTGTGCGGATCATATCTATATCCAGCATCAGCATAACCAACTAACCCAGAGTTAGTGGATTCTGTGAAATAGAATAACCCCAAATCTGTAGTACAACTGAGATATCGAAAAATGTGTTTAATACCATTCCAGTGTCTTCGAGTGGGCTCAGAACTGTATCGTGCAAGTAGATTTACTGCAAAAGAAATATCAGGTCGAGTACATTGTGCTAGATACATTAATGCTCCAATAGCATTAAGGTAAGGCACTGCAGGACCTAAAATCTCTTCATCAGATTCTTTTGGTCGGAATGGATCTTTCTCATGATCTAAACTGCGCATAACCATAGGGGTACTCAAGGGATGAGCATTGTCCATATTAAATCGTTTGAGTATCTGTTTAGTGTAAGCAGATTGGTGGACAAATATCCTGTTATCTTTATGTTCTAACTCAAGACTAAGACAAAGTTTAGTTTTTCCAAGGTCTTTCACCTCAAACTCTTTCTTTAGATATTCAGCAGCATTGGATAATTCTTCAGGGGTGCCAATCAAATTCATGTCATCGACATATAGAGCAATGATAGCAAATCCAGTATCTGATCTTTTAATAAAAACACATGGGCAAATGGTATTATTTTTATAACCTTCCTTAGAAAGATATTCATTAAGTCTATGATACCACATGCGACCGGATTGCTTTAATCCATACAACGATCTTTGCAATTTGATTGAGTATGATTCACGGGAAGTATCTGATTTTGGCATTTTATATTCATCTGGAATTGTCATATAAATATCAGAATCTAGTGAACCATATAGATTTGCCGTTACCACGTCCATTAGACGCATGTCTAAATTCTCATGGATAACCATACTGATAAGAAACTGAAACTTGATTGTATCCATCACAGGCGAATATGTTTCATCATAATTTATCCCAAGTCTTTGGGAGAATCCTTGAGCAACGAGTCGTGCTTTATATCTCACGACTTCATTTTTCTCATTTTTTTTCCGAACAAATACACACTTGTACCCAATGGGCTTTACATTGTTTGGAGTTCTGGCAATTTGTCCAAATACATTCCGTTTTTCTAGGGAAGCTAATTCAGATTTTATTGCTTCCTCCCACATAGGTCAATCAGACCTTTGATGACATTCCATTATAGAACATGGTTCACAATCATAATCATTATTTAGAATTTCTTGAGCAACCGAGAATGCAAAATTATCATCAATAATTATTTCATTTCAATCCCATATTTCATTACTATAGCTCATGGGATTCTCGGTGCTATCAGAATTTTTGATTTGTACATTTTCTGAAATACTAGGCTCTACAGATTCGTCTGGAGCATGCTCATTAGTATCAATTCTCCCCTTTCTTTTTCGAGGAACAATATCTTTTGAGCCAATAGGTCTACCGCGTTTTTGTCGTGGGACATCATCATTCATTTTCTTATTTTCATCTGGAACAATAATCCTGGCTGGAGCATTTGCAGCTGGAATATGAGACTTCATGACTTTACTAGCATCATTAAATGCATCAGGAAGTCTATTCGCAATATTCTGTAAATAAATGATTTTATTCCCTCACTTTCACATTCAGAAGTACGTGGATCTAAATGGGATAAGCTTTGTTCATTCCAGGAGATATTCTCGACTGGTTTTTGTTTATCTAAAATATCTTTATCCCTTCCCATTGATGGAAATGTCGTCTCATCAAAGTGACAATCCACAAATCTAGTGGTAAATAAATCTCCTGTCATTGGTTCTAAATACCAAATAATTGATGGAGAATCAAATCCAACATATATACCTAGTCTACGTTGTGGACCCATTCTTTTCCTTTGAGGTGGTGGAATCGGCACCTAAACAGCACATCTGAAAGTGCGTAGGTGCGAAATATTTGGCTCAAATCCAAGAGTTAATTGCATTGGGGAGTGCATATGATAAGCAGTGGGGCGTAATCTAATAAGTGATGATGCATGCAATACTGCATGACCCCATGTTGCACTAGTGAGTCTTGATCTCATTAATAATGTACGAGCAATTATTTGAACTCGTTTAATTAGGGATTCTGCCAATCCATTTTGAGTATGAACATGTGATACTAGGTGTTCAACATTAATTCCCAGTGTTGCGCAATATTCATCAAAACGTTTTGATGTAAATTCTCTGGCATTATCCATCCTTATATTCTTGATGGGATAATCAGGGAAATGTGCTCGAAATTTAATAATTTGCGCTAATAATCGAGTAAATGCAATATTTCTAGTAGATAATACGCATATGTGTGACCATCTACACGATGCATCTATTAAGACCATGAAATATCTGAATGGTCCACTTGCGGGATGTATTGGTCCACAAATATCACCATGAATATGATGTAAAAATGATGGTGATTCAAAGCCAACCTTTTCCATGGAAGGCTTAGTAATAAATTTTCCTTGTGAACACGATTCACAGAAATAATCTTTGGACATTAGCATCTTTGTGTCTTTTAATGGATGTCCATTAGTGTGTTCAATAGTCCTACTCATCATAGTTGTTCTTGGGTGTCCTAGGCGATCATGACATAACCCAAATGTATCAGGATTCACCAGTTTCCAAGGCATGGTGACGTAGGATTCAAAAGCTTTAATTGGGACACAATACAACCCAGTAGTTGTTGCTTCAAATTTCTCATGAGCAATTCTTTTTCCCATTTTATAGGATGTGATACATAGACACTCTTTATTATTTTCATTTAGTGTCTCCAAGTGATAGCCATTATCCCCCACATCCTTAAAACTTAGTATATTTCTTTTTGATCTACTAGATACCAATGCATTTTCAATATTCAATATTGTACCAGTAGGCAACGCCACTGTTGCATTCCCGGAGCCATCAATAATCTCAACGGGACCAGATATAGTTGTAACTTGTGCCTTACACAATTTCACACTTGAGAAATATACTTTATTTGTTAATATTGAGTGCGTTGTTGTACTATCAAGTAGACAATAGTCTCTTTTCTCGGTCTTTCCCATGTGTACCTATTTAAATTATTATTAAATTAATATTATATGATTATCAAAAAATTCTTTTATTGAAATGTAAAACAATTAAATAACAACATTTATGTACAACAAAAGTTTAAATATAAATGATTTTATTCGATAACATAGGCGTACATAATCTTCCAAGTATTACATGTTAAAAATAATTGCCCATGATAACAAGGGATAAACCATGAAGACAAGAAAATTAATCATAAGCCAAAAATGCACTGGAGGATATTCTCCAACAAAAACTAAGATAGTGTACAAGAAGACTATTGTGATGAGATATGTCACAATTAAGTTAACCATTTTCTGGAATAAGGAGATGATAATTTTTAGAAAGATGAGAGAATATGTGTGAATTTGTTGAATGAAATATTGGTATATTTATAGATAAAAGTTACTGTTCATAGCCGTTTATTATAGTCGTTGGAGGAGAGATATTAATGTTGAAATTTTTAATGTAAAATTTGTAAATATTTTGGTAGAAATTTATTGATATTTCATGATCGAAATAATAGACACAAACAGATTTATTATTTCATATAAAAAGCTTAAAACCGGGAATGTATCATCCAGAACAAGTACAAACACGGGTACAATAAACTTAATCTCGGGAATATATCATCCTAGAGAAATAACATACAAACATTGGGTCTATTTTTAATTTATCCAGTCGAAACCTTGTGCCTCACGATCTTCAAGAAATCTGATACATTGAGTGATTTCCAGTCCTGGACAGGATTTTGATCGCGTATAATTTCAGATGTGTAGGCCTCATTAGTAGTAGGTGGCTCTACTGCCTCAGTGGCATGTGTTTGAACACTTTTGCCTTTATTTTTCTTTGATTCCTGGTATAGATTTACCAGGTGCTGGGCAATTCGACATGTTTTGGCCCAATGTCCTGTCATCCCACATATGAATCAAAGATCACCACCAGTTCTTTCCATTGACATTTTTTCTTTATCACGATTTGATTGATTTTGATACCCCTGTTTGACCGTATAATCATTTTGGCAGGAATAATGATAATTATCTCGATTATAGTAATTATGATCGCCACGATCATATCTGTGAGTATTTTGATGTGGACCACCATGGCCACGACCCCTGTAGCCACCACGCCCGGGTTTATACTCACGACCTCTAAATCGGCCCCCTCCTCTACCAGAATTAGCATGTGCTTCAGGCACTGCATTAGACCCAGAAGGTTGCAAATCGTGATTTATCAACAGCAATTCATTGGTTTTCTCTGCCGTGAGAACAACCGAGATTAATTCAGAATATGTTTTAAAATGTCATTGTCTATATTGCTGTTGGAGCACAATTCGATTTATGCATAGTGGAGAATGTTTTCTCGAATTTATCATATTCAGATAATTTTGCCCCGCAAAGAGCCAGTCGGGACTCAATTTTGAATAATGCCAAATTATAGTCGGCAATGGACTTGAAGTCCTGCAATCTCAGTTGTTGCCAGTCATATTGTGCCTGGGGGAGTATCACAGTTCTGGTGTGAACAAATCTATCTTTGAGCTTTTGCCAGAGCTCAGAAGACCTTTCAATTTGTATATATTCATTTTTTAAATCATTAGATAGATGATGACGAATAAATATCATTGCGTTCGCCTCATCTTTTACAACGACCTCTTTGATTTTTACAGGCTTCAATGTTTCAGCCATATCTAGACCCTGGAGCTGCAATTTAACATCCAGACACCATGATAAATAATTATCGCTAGTAGTATCGAGGATCTGGAATTTTTGCTTTTCGATACCAGCCATTTTTCTATAAAGGAAATAAAATAAATTAGTACACAGAAATTTAAACTTGAAATATACAAACCTTTTCTCGAGCAATAACTCCTGGGTATAACGTGTTGTAAATGATCTCTATTTTATATTCGATATTTTATGATATGTATACTTATATATATGATATGATATTATTTAAAGTATAAAGTTAGAAAAGCAAGGAATCAAGATAAGTAAGATTGTGTTTTGCAATGAAAGACTTATTTTATCTAATTTCATTTCCACATATTTATACACAAAATTATACTATTACACTTGTGATCTCTCTTTGTAATCTTGTGAATATTCTAATGCTAAAGTCCACCTCATGTGGCTCATGAGCTAGTCTTGTGAATATTTTAATACGAAAGTCCACCTCATGTGGCTCATGAGCCTTCTTATTATAACAAATATATTTTTTTTATAGATTTTTTACTTTTTTTTCTTTCTAATTTTAAATTCCGGATGACGGGTTTTGCTATATATGTAAATCCACACCAACAACGGCGTAGCCAACACATAAAAGTAGGGTTGATCGATAAACGAAAATGGAAGCCCAGATGAAAAATTAAAAAAAACAACTTATAACCTTTATTTTTGTGATTTTCTTGATAAAATTAATTTTAAAAAAAATAAAAATAGGGGTTGTATCACTATATATAGTTTCCATAATTTAGGGATTTGTATCACTTTCATCCCTAAAATTACAATAAAAAGTCACCATTATTTCAATTTTTTGGAATTTGTTCCATACAGTATGTCAATCACTTTTGTATGTTCTTTTGCTTTTTTTTTTTTGTCTTTTACTGGAAAAAGGGTATATATCCGGTGTATTCTATTCCACACAGGGATGGTTCGACACGAAATTTTGTTAAGTATTGGTCATAGAGCTGGCAAAGTACTGGGTCGAGCTGGTAAGGTCCAAGCCCATCAGGCAAGTGCCAAAATTCGGGCTAGCCCGATTTTTGCTGGGGCCACGGAAATGCTTAGTCCTATCTAGCTGGTGTGTTTACTTTGCACACAATATCTATCGGCCCGGGCTAGAAGTCGGACCAACCCGGCCCGGGCCAATCGAGCCAGACCAAATGTGTCCAAATATTTTTAAGCATGAAAAAACATAGCCCAGCCCAGCCCAGCCCAAACCTCGATGTTGTTGGGCTGGCCCATGGGACGAGCTGCATTTTGCCAACTATATTTGTGTGGGGTGCTTGGTAGCACATGACACATTGAAATAGGGATGTTTAGCCACTTCGAGTTTTATCTGCAGGCGCTGGCACTATGCTGATACTTAAAGTTGTGATAAATCGGGTGATTGCCAACGATTGCATAAGCGGTGGCAATGTGAGCCTTCTTATTATAACAAATATATTTTTTTATAGATTTTTTACTTTTTCTTTCTAATTTTAAATTCGGATGAAGACAACAAGGTGCCAGCTCTAGACATAAGTGTTAGATAAATGTTTTTATCAAGATTTTGATGATTTTGTTTAAATGAGTTTTTACACCAAAACAATGTTTTTAAATGTTGTCCAAATACTCCCAAATGATTTAAAATATTTTTACTAATTTTTTGGAGTATTTCTTGAAGTTTATTTTTGACAAAAATTGGACAACACTTCTGTTTTGAGGTCGACCGGTCGAACAAGAGGTTGACCGGTGTCTGAAAGAATGAAAACTGAAACTGAACGCAATACTTTGAAAAAAAATAGGAAGGCCAACCGGTCCAGCTGGGGGCCGACCGGTCGGACCCTATGGCGACCAGTCGGATCCCCCCTGGACCGGTCGCCCTCCTCGTCATCCCGTGTCTGAATCTTCAGATTTATTTTTTAACGTTCGAAATTTCTACATAGCAACCGGTCGCGTTGTATTATTTTTGACAGCAGATTAATACCGTTGAACATCCATTACAGCAACATTTACTTCATCAATTTTGTACATTATTTCTACATCTTGTGTTCTTCTTTTTGTAGACAAAAGTGAAGACGAAGGAGCCTATGTGTGTGATCAAATCTTGAAGACTCTCCTATAAATAGAAGATGATTTTGAAGACACAAGATACAACAATAACACAAGCAAACACACAACAAGAAATCTGCAAATTTCTCTAAGCTTTCACTTTCAACATTCTTATTGTAATATCCTAAGGTCTTACACTTTCACATCTTGAGGTCTAGGCTTAATTCTTGATTACACTTACACTCAAACTTGTATTATTCATTATCGAGTTGTAATCTTGAATTTGGGTTCATCATTCAACACAAGATATCCTTGTGAGTGTTCTTGTGGTAAGATTACACTTGGGTGATCTTAGGTGTTAGGTGTTAGAAGATTGTGGTAATCTTCTTATTGAAGAGTTTGGTGCTCTTTGAGGTGTTGAAGAATTTGGTGTTCTTCAAGTTGGAAGATTGTGGTAATCTTCACAAGGTGTCGTAGAAGATTGTGGTAATCTTCAAGGGAGATTGTGGTAATCTCCAAAGAGGTGTTGTAAGGGGATGTTGTATTAATTGTGGTAATTAATAAAATCTTTTTTTTTTTTTTGAAATCCATCCCGGAGATACTGTGGTGGTAGAGGACTCGGCCCTAGGTGGGCTGAACCTCTATAAATCGACGCGTGTTGTTTATTTTCCTACACCTTCATCCTTGTCTTTGCTTGATCATTTAAAAAAAAGGGCGAATTGCGAAAAATCGGCATAATCTATTCACCCATCCTCTAGATTATCGTAGCCACTTGGACTAACAAGTGGTACCAAAGTCAAACTCTTTGGCAAGCTCATTCCACACCGCGACTAAAGAGGAAAGATCCATGGCTATGAACGAAAGCTACCTCACCACCGGCACCTCCACCAACAAGCCACCACTTTTTGACGCCAACAACTACGCATTTTGGAAAGACCGAATGGAGTGCTTTCTACAAGGGTGCATGTTCGATATATGGAATGTGGTCATTGAAGGCATAGCTCAACCAACAAAGAAAATGGAGGACGGCTCCTTAGTCCCCAAAAGTTTCAAAGAATTCGATGATGCCGACAAAAAGGCTTTCTCCCTAAACGGTAAAGCTTTGAATATTTTACATTTTTCACTCACCGCCACCGAATACAATCGTATTAGAGGAATAAGATTGGCACATGAAATGCTCGGAAAATGGTGGAAAGGCTAGACAACATCGTCAATCATTCATGGAAGCTCGGAAAAGTCATTTCGGAAGAAGATAATGTTACCAAAATTTTAAATGCTCTTCCCGGTTCTTGGTCCGAAAAGGTGACGGCTATCATGGAAGCTCAAAATTTAGAAACTCTAAATTTTGATGAGCTTATTTGAAATCTTCTCATCCATGAAGTATACATAAATGAAAGGAGTAATTCAAAAGCTTCTACTTCGAAACCGGATACAATATCAAATCCAACGACATGGGATGAGCTTCTTACAACTTCCGATGATGAAGAAGCCGAGCAATGTCTAATGGAAATCAAAGAAGACAATGCGGTACGCTCTAAATCTTCTATTTCTTTTAGTAATGAATTGCATGATGATTATGATGAATTGCAAAATAATTTTGATGAGCTTCAAAATGAATTCCAAAGCTTGCTCTTTAAATACAAAAATTTGAAAAAGGAATTCAACACCATGAAAAATAAAATGGATAGTTTACATGATTCTTATGAATCTCTTACTAGTGCTCATAATGTTATACTTGATAAGGTTAGAATTCTTGAAGAATAAAATAGTACTCTAGTTAAGGATATTGATTGCATAAAAAAGGATATGTTGAAATTTAATTTGAGTACCGATAAAATGACCAAAATTCTTGATGTTCAACGTTGTGATATTTTGAAACTAGGACTTGGTTATAAGCCTAATGTTATAAATGGTAAGAAAAAGAACCAAGTCTCTATGCATGTTGGTCATTATGCTTCTAGAACTATTACATGTTTCTATTGTGGTAAAATTGGTCACACGACTAATTCTTGTCGGGTTAAAAATAGTTCTAATTATTATTGGAGACCTAAAAGTCTCAATGTTTTTCCCAAAGGACCCAAACACTTGAGGGTACACACAATAAAATTTCATGATAGGTACTTGGCGCAACAAAAATCAAAGGAAATTCAAATTGCCAAATAGACAACAAATGTTCGCGCCATTTAATCAAAGGAGAAGACATTATCAACAAAATTATTTTTCAAGAAGAAGATATAATCAACAATGGGAAAGATACAACCCTTGGCAATGGAGACATTGGTAACTCTTCTTGAATTATGCATTTCATATTGGCTTTAATAATTATTGTACATATTCATGTCTTTATTCTTGATTGATTGTCAAAATCTTTTCTTCAAAATATTTATTAAAAATTGAGGTCTCAACTATATACTCTCGGTTTTCAATATTCAAAAAGAGACCTTGAATAGATTTTCAATAAGCACTCGTTTTATCAAACTTTTGTTGATTTTTTACAAAAAGCATAGTATGTACTACTTGTCCAAATTCTATGATAGTTTATATCAATATTGTGTATATTACTCGATATTACTATGCTCTTGTGCAAGATATTTTGACAAATTTTTGCAGGAAATATTTTGATATTAAGGAACAAATGATCGTAGACTTATTCATGGCCATCTACGTCATAAGGTGTCAAGATTGCGAAAGGCATATTGGTCGACAAATAAATTCGAGGTATGTTTATCAACTTCTTATAGACCCTAAATTCTTCATGCGTTATGCCTATATGCTCGACTTCAAAACTATCCCACCGAATCTCATTAAAGTGCCGTTAAAAGAAATTTTCAATATTTAAAAGCACTTCTTATGGCTTGTTTATCCAATATTTTAAAACGTCCATATTTTTAGGGATAACAATTGCGGTGATTATAATACGGTTCGTCATAATCGAACTAAACATATTGAGATTCTATATTTTTTTAAGGGATTGCGTTTGTTAAACAAAAAATTGAGATGTGTTTAATTCCATCTCAAGGATAACTCACGGACATTTGTTTTAAATCGTTAACCGCCTAGTCTTTTACCTCATTTCGAACTTGTTTAGGCATAATGTATATTGAATGAGGTCTACGTTTGCATTTTGTACGTTTTTAAAACTTAAGGGTAAAAAATTAGATTTTTGGTGCAAAAATCGGACAGAAACTGAACAAGTGTTCAGACACCGGTCACCATAGAGGTCGACCGGTCGACAAGGTGCAGGGACCGGTCGCCCTACCCATCGACCGGTTGCCCTAAGCAATTTCAGGATTAAAATTGCTTATGTCCTTCATTTCGGTATTTTGATCATTTTCTTCAATACTCGAACCCCTTTGCAAATTTTACACACAATTCACTCAAAATGATTTTCTACTTATAAATTCTATATTTTTGAGTGTATATTTCTCGTATTTCATCATTATCATCCGACTTCTCCGATTAATTGGTAAGAATTCTTCTTTTTAATCTCAATTGGTTGAACCCTTGAGAAAGAGCTTGTATTTTGATATTTTGATGAAATTCTTGTATTAGTATGATGTATATGATGATTGTTGATGGATGATATTTGTAAAATTATATTTGGTGATGAAAATTTTTGGTTTGATTGAATTACAAAGGCGTTATACATCTCTTGTTTTATTCGACGCACGCCAAGTGTTCGACAAAATGTTTCTATGAAAAATTCATCACCTACATGATTCTCTCAATTTCAAAAGTCTTATATATTTATAGAGATCATGTTTTATCAGTCAAATGAGCTTTTGCAAATCAAATGATCAACTTTTCCCTTTTATTTGGAATTTAAACTTCATTGTTCAAAACGCTCGATAAATCGATTAAATTGCGCACTTTGATATGATTATATGATGTTCTTATCGTGCTAACATTCTTTTTGATGATTCCAAAGGGGGAGAAACAGGAAATACGCTCATACGCTCAAAGAAGCTAAGAAAAACGCGCAGAAAAAACTATAAGCTGAAATTGAAAAAGCCAAAAGTTGTGGATGAAAATGAGTCCAATGAATGAAAAATGGACTTTTATTATGACTAATGATTTCTTTTTGACAGGGGGAGCTTCTAAGCTCATGAAATTCTAGCTTATATTGTAAAAACTAAGCTTCTAGGTCTTAGTTGTTTGCTTCTATACCTACTCTTGTTATGCATGTTGATAGGGGGAGCTTATAAAAATTATTTTTGAAAATTTTTTGCTCCTATCCTTGTGTTTTTGTTTATGATAAATGTTGCTTGTAATGGATTGATGTGTTTTGTTTTAAAATCGATCTCCTAAAATTGTTTTGGTTTGTAATCATCAAAAAGGGGGAGTTTGTTATTTTTATCAAGATTTTGATGATTTCGTTTAAATGAGTTTTAACACCAAAACAATGTTTTTAAATGTTGTCCAAATACTCCCAAATGATTTAAAATATTTTTACTAATTTTTTGGAGTATTTTTGAAGTTTATTTTGGACAAATATTGGACAACACTTCTGTTTTGAGGTCGTCCGATCGAACAAGAGGTCGACTGGTGTCTGAAAGAATGAAAACTGAAACAGAACGCAATACTTTGAAAAAAAAAATATGGAGGCCAACCGGTCCAGCTGGGGGCCGACCGGTCAGACCCTCCTAGACTAGTCGCCCTCCCCGTCATCCCATGTCTGAATCTTCAGATTTACTTTTTAACTTTCGAAATTTCTACATAGCAACCGATCGCGATGTGTTATTTTTGACTGCAAATTAATACCAATGAACATCCATTACAGCAAGATTTACATTATCGATTTTGTACATTATTTCTACATCTTGTGATCTTCTTTTTGTAGACAAAAGTGAAGAATGAGGAGTCTATGTTTGTGATCAAATCTTGAAGACTCTCCTATAAATAGAAGATGATTTTGAAGACACAAGATACAACAACACAAGCAAACACACAACAAGAAATCTGCAAATTTCTCTAAGTTTTCACTTTCAACATTCTTGTTGTAATAGCCTAAGGTCTTACACTTTCACATCTTGAGGTCTAGGCTTAATTCTTGATTACACTTGCACTCAAACTTGTATTATTCATTATCGAGTCTTGAATTTGGGTTCATCATTCAACACAAGATATCCTTGTGAGTGTTCTTGTGGTAAGAACACACTTGGGTGATCTTAGGTGTTAGTGTTAGAAGATTGTGGTAATCTTTTTGTTGAAGAGTTTAGTGCTCTTTGAGGTGTTGAAGAATTTGGTGTTCTTCAAGTTGGAAGATTGTGGTAATCTATACAAGGTGCCGTAGAAGATTGTGGTAATCTTCAAGGGAGATTGTGGTAATCTCCGAAGAGGTGTTGTAAGGTGATGTTGTATTAATTATGGTAATTAATAAAATCATTTTTTTCTTTTTGAAATCCATCCCGGAGATACTGGGGTGGTGGAGGACTAGGCCCTAGGTGGGTTGAACCTCTATAAATCGATGCATGTTGTTTATTTTCCCGCACCTTCATTCTTGTCTTTGCTTGATCATTCGAAAAAGAGGGCGAATTGCGAAAAATCAGCATAATCTATTCACCCCTCTCTAGATTATCGTAGCCACTTGAACTAACAATAAGTTGATCGATGGCACAACTTCAATTGCGAACTTTGCAGTGAGTGTGGACTATTGGGGATATATTACGTAAAATATTATATTCGGAATTTAAATTAGAAAACTTACTTGAATTTTTGAAAAACAAACGAAATTATCGAAAATGCAGAAATTTTAGATCGGGGCTAGAGTTCAACCTCTTTGTCTTAAGACGAATTGCCTCTCTACGGTGTCCAAGGTTGAACAACAGTTGTCTCCCAAGATACAACGGTCTCATCTTGTTGTAGTAGCACTCCAAACAATAAGATTTATTGAACTTCAAATGTTTTGTATTCTCTCCTTTTTACCGAAACTTTTTGACAAAAAATATACTTATAAATGTATCCAAAATGCTTAATGAATTTCTCATTCACACGGTAATATCTATTATATTTCCAACATAGATATCAAAAGGATCACTTTGGTGAAAACAGTAGGCCAACAGGAGGTTTAGTTGCTATGGTAAAAAAAGTGTGCAACCCTAATCTTTTTAATGTCTACTGCTAACAATAGTAACATCCATTTTAAGCATATTTTATTGGAAGATGGTGTTTGGAGGCATAATGGATCCATTATACCCACTATAGGGGCACGTGCCCCATAGTTTTTTTTTCTTTTTTTTTACTAATAAGCTTGTTTACTATTTATTAATTTATTTCCTTTTACTATTTATCATTTATTTTAAAGTTTTTATATTAATTAGGTTAAAAAAATTCATTTATATGGTTATATTTTCGTAGTTCATTTTTAGTTTCTTTTGTTAAAAAGTGAATTTTGAGAATTTATTGGTTGTCGGGTGATTATTGAGATTTGGTGTGAATGAATGGATGAATATTAAATTTTATATAGGTTTAGAAATGAGAAATATGTGTATGGTTGAGTAGTTTTCAGATAGTTTTGAATACAAAAGTATGTGATAAAAATAAAATTATATTTATTGTGTATTTTTGCATATCATTTTTAATATTCGGTAAGTATATAATAATTTAAAAAATTGATGGTAGTGGACATCCAATATTTAATTTTAATATATAATATTATATTTGTAAGATTTGTAGGTGTGAGCTTGAAAATAATAATATATTAAGCAGATATAGGTGGTACTAGTGGATCACAGTAGTGTTTGAATCAAAAAATATGAATAATGAATGACAAGCGATATATTATGGATATCTACGGTTGAAAATTAAAATTGTAGTTTTGACATGTCATTATATGTGAAAAATGAGAAGAGAAAATGGTGATTTCCAATGGAAGTCTTTTTTTTTTTGAAGAACAAAAATTCAATTTCATTAAGATAGAAAATCTCGTACAAGAGGAGAGAAAAACGATGGCAAACAGTCCGTCCATATCCACCGCCCACCTAGCAATCACTACAAGAAATGGAGATTTTGCAACCAAAGCTTTTGCGACAACTTGCTGTTGCCACAAAAAATAACCTTTTGCGACGACTACATTGACAATTGCGACAACTTTTGTTGTTGCTAATAATCTGTTGCAACAGCTCTAAAATTCCCTCAATATTTTATCCTCCGCGCCCTAATTTTTACTTTCCCTCGCGCTTTTCTCCCGCTAGATACCAACACTCTCTCTCCCTCCCGTCATCTATAGTTGCCGGCCCCGGTTTCCATCGCCGCCCCGCCTCCGCCTTAGCCGGCTGCCATAGCCCCCACCTCTCTCTCTCTCTCTCTCTCTCTCTCTCTCCTTCGCTCTCAGTATTTATTTCATCCTATATTAATGGAGCCTACTACACTGCAACAACTTCTCGTAGGGCAGGGAACGATGGCGTATGTGAATTTTATATCGTTCAGAATTGTACTTTTTGTGATGTTCAGTTTTTTGTTTTAATGTTTTGCTTTTTTGACTTATCAGGTGATGGTGGAAGAGAGTAGACAAACTGATAAAACAACTGGTCAAGCGTTGCACATGATTTCGAGAGGACTTCATGATAAGGTGCCAATTAGCCAGTTCTTTCTGCTGGTGTTTGAGAAAAAACATAATCTGATCTGAAAAATTGTACACTTCATTAAGGACAACGTGTAGCTTGTATAGTTTGATGCCTTGGATATCAAATGATTTTCTTTTAATTTTTGCCTTACAGTTTACATTTTTATGGTATGGTGTGCGTACATATTTCAATTTATTTTAATCACGGTTGATGATGTTGCTATGCCTGAAAAAACTCACTTCCAGTGTTCAAGTATTGCTTATTTTTTGTTCCTTTCATTTGAACTTGAGAGTTGGTACTGTTCCATGATACTTATTTTGAGTTACCTCGTATTCACGCCAGGGAAGAAAAAATGGTAATGTTATTTTGCTGGCAAATGAATTCTTCTTACAATTGATATTTGTACGGCAAGGGCATTCAGTCACAAGGAAGCTTGATTCAGATGGTAAGGTGGACACAGTGCAAATTCTGCACAACCTAAATGGAAGGAGAGACCTTTTATTAGAGGTCTGCTTATTGTTCTGCAACTTGCTTGTGACTTGCTTATTTTTTGGTTTCTTTTACTGCAGAGGTCTGGGGTGTTTTTGGTGTATGCTGGCCTCAATGCAGAAACCTAGATATTACACGCTCTTGCGTTTCTGGTTGGTGTTATGTTTTGGCCCCAGGTGCATATATTAGTTCCATTTGTTTTTGGTTGGAAAACTAACAATATAGTTCAGGTACTTGTATCTATAACATTCAAAGGATATCATGTAAGAAATGTTGTAAATTTAAAGGACATCCATACTATGTCGAAAGTTTAGGGTGCCTAAGTTTCTTGACATCATAAGCTTTTAAACTAATGTGGAAACCTTGTATGCTTTTAAGTTTAGCTCAAGAATCACTTCCTCAA
This sequence comes from Rehmannia glutinosa, assembly GCA_016081115.2. Classification (NCBI taxonomy): domain Eukaryota; kingdom Viridiplantae; phylum Streptophyta; class Magnoliopsida; order Lamiales; family Orobanchaceae; genus Rehmannia; species Rehmannia glutinosa. The sequence continues at coordinate 58,318,943 of CM071935.1, read as the reverse complement.
TGCCATTTTGCTCTACTTGATGTTGAAATATAGGTTGGGACAAGGAAGAAACAGAGCACTACAGTACCTCAGAGTAAATTTTCTTATGTCGGAAGAAATAGAGAAGGTACTGCACATCCTCTGTTGCATTTATAGAACATAAATCTTTTATTAGGACTTTGTTTAGTTAATTGTATGGAAGCTAATGGGTTTACCTCCAACATTTGGTGCTCTCTTCATGTGAATTTCTCCGAAAAATATTTAAGACAAAATCAAATCTCAAAGAGTTTATGTAGTTTTGAAATTTCTCCGAAAAATGAAACCCAAACCTCAAGTTTTTCTTTGTAAGTGTCCCTAGGATAATTACAAGCATTACCCCTAAGGTTTAGTATAATTAGAAAAAAGTTCAGTTATCTTTCAAAAACAATAAGAAACTATAGGCATTACAAATACTCCTTAGGTTTGTTTGTTTAACAAATTATCCCCCAACTCACCTAGGATATAGTTTAGGTACTTGAATTATTGGTTTTATGTTAACTGAGAACAAAATACTCACCTAACAATGATCAGGGACATTTAGTTTACTTTTCAGTTGATGCATTTATATTTGAAGAGGAATATGGGCTTGTTTAAAAGTATATGGTTTTACTTACACTGTTAATCAGGTCTTTTCGGGTCAAACTGATACCTTACACATAGTTAACTGCAGGCTGTTAGTTTGAATTTAAAGATGCTTCATTCTTGAAAATAAATACTTGTGCTGCTGCCTAAAGGATAAAGTATTTTCTTCCCTCCAAATCTCTCTGTTAAATTCTTGTTTAATGTTGCCGCTATAGTTCTATACTAAATTAAATCTTTATCTTCAGGCATTGTCTCTTGTGTCAAAGTTGACAGAGGAGAAAGCTTCTATTGTTAAACAAAATCAAAAGCTCCTCGGTGAATTCGTATATTTTGATTTCTATGCACTTGCATAAGTTTTGTTGGCATTTGTTGATTTTTCACCTTGGCATACATGTCTTTTAATGTTTTCTAATAATTTTTTTCTTTTGTTCTGGTGTGGAATAAACCTTAGGGAGTCTTGCATGTTAAACAAACCTCAAGGAAGTTAATTGTAATTTGACGAACCACGGAAGAGGTCATTATATTTTAGACAAACATTAGGGGATGCTTGTGTAATTTTCAATAAAGTGCATAACAATGATCATAAGTAAAGTGATAGGTTTTCCCGATATCCATTGTGCTAGCGGAGGTAACTGTAATTAGAAGGAGAACCTTATATTTAGGTCGAACTCAGGAGAGGTTTTTGTAGTTTCTCCAAATTGAATGAAATTGGACAATAAGAATCAAAATTTATCTGCTTCTGCTAAGCAATTTTGTCAATCTATATATTTGTGAAACATGACATTGTTTGTACAAATTACACTTATTTCGTGTCCGAAAAAGCTAATTAGATGAAGTAATTGATACACATTAAGATTTATTTCACTGTTTGTTGATGCAAGGGGATAAAATACAAGGGGGTTTTATGGTACGCAGGTTATGTGCTAAACAACTACTCATCCATTAAAGGTACCTCTGTTTTTTCAGGTTTTGATGGTTATCACGGATTAAGTAAGAATGATTTAATTGCAGTTCTCTTCTTCATTGAAAATATGTGCAAAACTTGAGATCAAGTTGCTACTGAGTTGAGGTACAATTTTGAACGTTTGCCTAGAAAAGGTGTGTTAATATGTGGAATATGGTTTAGAGACGATATACTTTTTGTTCTTGGTTAATAATTCTTTCTTCTTTTTATTTTGTATTTAACATCTTGGTGATGCATTGGATATTACATTGGATTTAATCACTAGACCTGTGCATTTTCATGTTGGTGATAATTTACTGAAGTCAGCAATAACAAGTCTTCAGCACAAGGTATGTCCTGTAAGTTATGTTCGTTTTGGATGTTTCATTCCATGTCTCCGCTATGGTCATAACTCCTAACATCATTGCCTGAGATTTTCAATTTCTTTGGGGCTATTGGCCTTATATTTGAATTGATATTTGAATTTTTCTACTGTTTTTTTTTTCTGGCTGTAATGAGATTTTCCTCTGGCTTTCTGTAGATGTCATCAAGGTCCAGTGTTGAAATGGCTTGCACCTGAGCATAAGGCTACAGAAAGTAAATTCTCATACATGTAATAATTTCTAGCTTAGCTATCTTAGTGACTTGAGCAATATATATGCGGGTGCACGAGTTTCTTGTTATGTCTCCAGCTATAATAATCAGATTACATGTTGCTAAACGAGCTTCTCATAATTTCATGTTTCATTTTGTAATGTAAGGAATATTGGTTCTGTATTTAAAAGTATGGTCATAGACTAAAATTTGGGTTTTTATAGATTGACTACATGCATTTGCATAGACTAAATTTTGGTTTTTTCGGTGCAGAAATAAACAGGTGATTACATATATGCGTATATATATTTGTTTTGATCAAATTCGTGTATATATATGGTTAATTTGATATTTAATTATTATTTTGATAAATAATTTTTGTGTGTGTGTGTTTGAGTTGATATTATTTTTGGAAGAATACAGGTCAAAAAAGGGGATAATAAATTGAAAATTGAAAAAATGTAAGAAGGGAGCTTTTGTGACGACAAAAGGTGCTACAAATACTTAAGAAACTTTTGTGACGACAAATGTTGTTGCAAATACTTGAGAAGCATTTGTGACGACATCCGTCGTCGCAAATAAACCTTTTGCGACAAGGCATTGGCGTCCACATTTTTGCGACAACATGTTGACACAAAAACTATATTTGCGACGAGAATTGGTTTTTTGCGACGACAATTTGTTGTCGCAAAAACCAGTTTATGTGGTAGTGAATCCTATGCGCAATCATATTCTTATTCATACTAATAAAAAACAATTTCCACAGTCAAGGGAAGAAAGAAGAGACATAATATTTGTGTAAATAACTTCATTTGGGTCATATGGTTCATTATCTGATATTCCCAAAATCACACTTTAGGAATCAATAAAAGCTTGTTGTAGGGTCAAACCTGCTTAAAGAGCAAAACGTAAACCGTGGCGAAGGGCTAGCGCTTCAGCTATTAACAGGGAGAAAATTCCGGGATGTTTACAGCAAAAGCAGCCACTATGGTTCGTTCTGAATATTTTATCCATCCTCCTAGCCCAATCTTAGAATCTTGGACAGCCGCATCACAAAACAAAATGAGCCCATTTGGTTACTTCCCTGTCCCTCTCCAAACGTGAAGAGAGTCATGTTTTACTTGCGAGGAAGGCATGGTAATCCCCCTTGAACATGATCCACTTCATGCAACCAAGACATACCAAAATTCCAAACTTGACATGATTCCCGACCAGCCTGACCATGAAGTGTCTGATTTCTCTCATGCCAAATCAACCAAAGACCAACAACAAACAATCTAAATTCATCGCCCCAATCGCCTGTTAACACCCCAAAGATAGTGGACCGTACATCACCACCCCTAATTTCGGTCAACTTCTGCCACCATCCTCCATTTTTCCAAAACGTTTTAACCCATCGACACTCAAAAAAAACATGGTCATTTGACTCCCAACACCCGCATCTCGGACATTTAGATTCATGGGGAATATGGCATCGAAAAAAAAATTCACTTGTGGGAATTGCATAATGAAGTAGCTTCCAAAGAAAGATGCGTACCTTGGAAGGCAGATGGAGTTTCCAAATCGATTCCCACCAATGCGTGGGGGTCGAGCTTGACATTGTGGCTATCAAATTAGAGGATTTGATCAAGTAATAACCGCTACGAACTGAATAAATTCAATTCTTACTAAAATGCCAAATGAGTTGATCGAGAGATGCTCTATCACCTAGGGGGATAAACATAATTCGTTCGGCATCAATGAGGAGAAAAACTTGTTGAACTAATTCACTATTCCAACTCCCATCGATCCTGATAAGATCTTTCACCTGGGTGATCCCCGGTAAGAATTTTGAAGAACTGATTCCCAGGAAGCCATGGGTCGATAAAGATATTAATTGGAGCTCCATCTCCAACTCTCCAACGGATCCCTTGTTCAATAACCTCTCTTCCCCAGATAAGACTTTTCCATAAGAAAGAAGATTCCGGCTTAGGAGTAGCAGCAAAGATGTCATAGTTTGGGAAGTATTCAGCCTTGAGAACTCTTGCAACCAAAGAAGACGAGTTTGAAACAATTCTCCAAATTTGTTTACCAATCATTGCTTGATTAAACAACCCAAAATCTCATAACCCAATGCCACCCACTTTCTTTGAGTCACACAATCTTTTCCATTTTATCCAGGCCAGTTTCAGCTCGTTAGATTTAGAGCCCCACCAAAACTGAGAAAAAATCCTCCGAATTTGATTACAGATTGTCTTAGGAAGACAAAAAAGGCTCATGAGATATGTCGGAATAGCCTGGACAACTACTTTAATTAAAATTTCCTGACCCACTGAAGAGAACAAATTGTGATCCCATCCACGTAGTCGTTTCAAGACTTTATACCGAATGCAAGCGAAAGTTTGACTCATATTCCGACCCACAAAAGAAGGTAGTCTCTGGTATGTGTCCTGTGATAAAGGCCGAGGAATACCCAAGTAAGCACAAATTTGATGCCTGGTTGACGTGTGTGTAATTGGAGAAAAAGTAATCACTGTTTTCTCAAAGTTAATCATTTGCCCAGAAGCTCGTTTTTAGATTTTCAGAATATCGTTCCCCACTTCATTTAGTTTGGCTTTAGTAAAAATTAGAGAATCGTCCGCGAACAGGAGATGTGAAATTTGTGGGCCCGTTCGACAACACCTCAAGCCTGTTAAGAAATCCAAATATTCCGCTCTATGGAACGCCCGAAAAACCTTCCGCGAACAAAATAAAGAGATATGGAGATAACGAGCAACCTTAACGCAACCCTCTGGATTGGGTAACATTTCCTTCTACTTGGCCGTTGAGAGAAAAAGAAAAATGTACTGAGGAAATGCAATTTCGAATCAAATCAGTAAAACACTTAGGAAACCCCTTTTGCGAAGCATAGCAACCACGAAGTCCCACTCGACACGATCATACACCTTACTCATATCAAGTTTGAGTGCCATCCAACCTTTTCGGCCTACATATTTTTTGGACATCGAGTGTAACAGTTCGAAAGCCAAAATAACATTGTCAATAATTAGTCTTCTGTGGATAAAAGCACTTTGATTCTCTAAAATAATCGGGGATAAAAATATCTTGAGACGATTTGCTATAACCTTGGAAATAATCTTATAAAGCACCAAGCAGAGGCTAATAGGACGGATATTTGAGATACGATTCGGGTTTTTCTTCTTAGGGATGAGCACAATAATAGATTTGTTAATATTCTTGTCTAAATGTCCGTGATTGAGGACTTTCAAACATGCTTGAACCACATCGTGTTTGAGCAAAGACGAGTGTCTTTGGAAAAAAATATCATGAAAACCATCGTACCTGGGAGCTTTATGCGGACCCAAGTTCATCCAAGCTTTATCAATTTCTTCAACTGAAAAAGGGCTCTCTAAAAGTGTTCGTTCATCTGGACTAATTTGCCCTTCCATGTTATCCAAGATAGATAGCATCAATTTCAGAAGATGATGGTGAGCCACTACAAAAAGATCTTGAAAAAACTCCTGCAAATGGCGAACCAAACCCACAGGTTGAGATATCCAGTCCCCTTGAGAAGCTTTATAGTGGAAACATTTGGTGTTATGATCGCCGTCTTTTGACCAATCAACCCTAGATCTTTGTCTCCAGAAGATTTCCTTCCGACGCTTAAGCCGATTTACCTCATTTTCTAGGTATTTAACCTCATCCATGACAGATGCCAAATGAGCTGAGTTATACATCTGATTAAGCATTTTTTCTTTAGCCCGCAATTCTTCTTTCCATTTGCCAAATTCCTCCTTACTCCAATAACTCAATCCCTCTTGACACCCTTGAAGTTTTTGAGTCACAACATCAAAAGGACAATTCGAAGAAATCAATTCATGTCCCTTTACACCCCAAGAATCAGAGACAACTTGTTGATAATTGGTCTCCCTCATCCAAAACGGCTCGAAACGAAATGGTTTCCTTCCATTAACATGCAAAGTCGAGGTCTCGAAACCCTTACATATCATTAAAATCAGTCTATGATCTGATGAGGAAAAAGGCAGGTGTTCAACCAAGGCGTTAGGGAAAAATGATTTCCACTCTTGAGTACCCACAAATCTGTCCAATCTTGCTTGAATATTCTCGAACCCTTTCCTTTTGTTGTTCCATGTGAAAGTATTGCCCCTGTATTGAAAATCACCCAATCTGCATTAAAAAAGAATATCCTGGAAGTTCCTTCGAGCACTAGAAGGTCGAATTGCCCCTCCCATATGTTCTGAGCAGAAAAGAGTTTCATTAAAATTCCCACCACATAACCACGGGAAGTTGAATTAATTATGGAGTTGATGAAGAAGCTCACAGCTATGGTGACGGTCTGAAGTTTTGGTTGTCCATAAAAACCCGTTAATCGCCAAATATTACCATCCGAATCACAGATTATGGCATCTATATGCCCCGAGGAGAAAATTTTTATACCAACCATCCACTTATCTGACCATAACAACATTAGACCTCCACTCCGTCCATCACAATCTACCACATAATTACCCTGAAAATTCAACAAACTTCTAATATTGTCTGCCTTTGCACCGTACAATCTAGTTTCAGACAGAAAAACCAGATAGGGAGAGAGTTTATAGATAAGAGTCCGTACCGAGTTGAACATACAAGAGTTCCCCATTCCCCACACTTTCCAACATATACAACTCATTGCGATCGGCAGTTCTGCCGAGAAGACACTGCCGTTTTTCTAGGTGAATTAACCGAAACCTCCAAAGATGCACTACCCCCAATTTTATGCCATTTATGCGGAGTTGGGTCCTCATTTAATGAAATAATGAGTTTTCTTTGGCTATAGGCCTCAACTTGCATTCCTCCCGATAGCCTACTGCCTCTTGATTTTGAAGGGTAGAGCAGCAATACCTCTTTCGCTTTACCAAAGACAATTGGTTTACGAGGGCTCATTTTCCTTCTTATCGCCTTTTTACGCCCAATTTCAAACCAGCATTCGGGTTGGGCTCAGCTTTGTCGATCACCATGTCTGAATAAACCATGTTTGAGGTAACGTCTTCATTTTAAATAGGGGCATTGGAGTGGTATCTACCAACGTCAGACCGTTAGGTTGGAGTCTGCTGATTTTTCAATGTCCTGTTCAGGTTGCAAAGTGGTGTCACCCCCACTATTAACCTTAATCCCGTCACTAGGCTCGCTAGATTGTTTCGGGCTCGCATTGTTTTCTATAGATGATGACTGCTTCTTCGACTTTCTTCTAGCACTTGGAGGGGTATCCCGAAGCCATTCGCCAACTCGCCGCGAGGAATCCAAAACTTGACTATCTATTTTGTGTGGGCATTTGCAAAGTCGGTGCCCAATTGAACCACAAGAATAACAAAAATCCAGAAGCTTTTCAAATTGAATAGGAATCATGAATTCCTGACCGTCCGTCTCCAAAAACACTCTAAGCCCCCTTTTGAGGGGTTTAGAAACATCAATTTTGACCCGAGCTCTCGGCGTAACTCCCTCCACATCCACTGCCACAACTTCTCCTAGAAGGTTGTCCACCATTCCGATGCATTTCTCAGTTTGACAAACTAACATGAGGTTTAGTAAGTGAACCCAAAAAGGTACAATGTTGAAATCCATCGCACTAATTACCCCTGCTCCAGACGGTATAACCAATGAGATGATTTGTTTGTTGTACAGCTAGGGACCCCCATTGAGCACCCAGTTCCTATCCTCCTCAAAACCAAACTTGAGCAGAAAAGTATTGCTTCCCCCTTTTGTTTCAATCTGGAATGAGAACCTAGTCTTCCATATTAAGTGAAGAACAGATTCAAATCCATCTTTGTTGACATTCCTGCCCCCAAGAATCTTTCCCATTAAACTAGTAGCTAGTCGAGCAACTCATTCTTCTGCATCATGCGCCTCCACTGAAATCCGAGGTGCTTCATCCAACTCGAGGTGTAGCTTGTCACACAAACGAGTAATCTCATCCGGATCCATCAATAGGCTCAACCGTAGAAATTAAAGGAATGAAAACAAAAGATTTCGAACTATATGTGCAGAGAGGAATATAGAAAGATAAGAGAAATGATAGAGAAATAAAGAAAAGAGAAGAACCAAGACACCGAGCAATAAGCCGGCGAGCGAACAGACCTTGGAGGCTGCAAAAAAACCTTATTTTGCCCCTCGAGAGAGAAAAGAGCAGTATCTAGCTGGATTAATCTTTAATTGTGGTGGAATCAATGGAAGTCTTTTTAAACAAATAAGATTTTATTTTTATGAATAGTAGAAAATTAGAAAAAGGCTATTGGAACTAAAAACAAGCAAGACTAAAATGTACCGCCATTGCAAAAGTTTCTTTGATCCGTCCTGTTTAAAGGCTCCTCTAGCCTCACAATCCTTAAGTTTTAGTCATGGCTCGGTGTGATTAAGGACTAAAGTGCAACTTTTGTAATTTTATTTAACCATTTCTGCCTTAATGAAATAGCAAGCATCATGGGCAGTGATGGATGCATGATTTGAGGCTAGAGGGGCAAAGTAATAAACCTATTTTCGAAGACAATTGCAAGATTTTTTTCTCAAAATAATACGGGCGGTTGTATTTATTTGCTTAGTTTATACATAGACGTAGACTTAGAATAACTATATTAAGGAAGAAAAAAAAGATTAGGAAAATTTTGGGGGGCAACAGCCCCAGGTTGCCCTCTAGATAGGCCATTGATCATGTGTATTGCCGTTTTCTTGATAAAAATAGTAGAAAAGTGATCTGAATTAGGGATGTTCATTTTTTAAATCAATTCGAAATTCGTTTAGACTCGAATTTGAATATCAATTTGGAATTAGGATTTTTGAATTTCGAATCGAATATTGAATATGAATATTCGAATTGAATAATGAACTGGGGACTTTTTTTCCCGAATTCTATTTGAAAATCTTAATTCTAGGTGAAATTTACTCGATATGAATATAGATTCATATTCGTATTTCAATTCAAAATCATGTTTGATTCGAACTCAATTATAATTAGAGATGTCAATAAGAGTGGCCCGTCCCGGCCCTGCCCTATCCCTAAAAGGCCCTAGCCCTTAAGGGTTAGGGATAAAAAGCCCTGAAGTCATAAGGGCTCAAAAAATTCTTGGCCCAGCCCTAGCCCTAGCCCTACAGGTCCAGGGTTGGCCCTATAATTTTTTTTATTCTTTTTGATAAAGTCATATCCTTCTAAATTTAATATTTCTAATCATATCAAATACTAATATAATATAATCTAATAAAATTAAGTAACAATCAATGAGATTTCTTCTAAATAATTTTATGCTTTAATAAAATAACATCAATAATTTAATATTCTAACAATTGAATCATGGATTTTGATATCATGTTTCTTCATATTCATCAATTAGAATTTGACAAGATTACAAAATAACTGATAAACGAGATCAAAATTTAGATTTGATAATATTATATGTATAAATTTAAATATTGATATATAAAATACAAAATATTTATTGGAAAAAAGCCTTAAGGGCCTAAGGCCCGGCCCTAGGGCCGAGTAGGACCGGGCTAAAAATCCCTCATGTTATAAGAGCCTATGAAATATAGGCCCAGCCCTTAAAGTTTTAGGGCTGGGCTAGGGTCCGCCCTCAGGGTTAGGCCCTTGTTGACATCTCTAGTTAATCCAAATTTATATATATATATATATATATATATTAAGTATTATATATATATATATATATAAATTGTATATGCAAAAATATAAGTAATATAATTAGTTGATGTATAATTAAATAACATTTAATTTCACATGGCTATTATAATAAAACTGTTGCAGTAGAATTATAGCATTGGTCATAGCTAGTTTCCCCAATCTCATTTCAAAGTTTCAGTATTTTTTGGGTAGTTTTTGAATTGTCTTATGATGTGTTTAAATTTAAAAGAATAATATATTTTTATTTCGAAAAAAAAAGAACAATATGCATTTGATTTTAATAAATTTCAGTCTTTAAAGTTTTTTGCCTTTAGTTTTGGTAATCCCTAATCTCCTAATCCCTATCCCTAATCCCTATTCCTAATCCCTATCCCTAATCACTATCCCTAATCCCTTCCCTAACATCCCTAAAAGGCTGAATATTTCTGTAAAAATGTCGTTAGACTAATATATCCTTATATTTTAAAGATAAATGACGTCTAATTTAAAGTGTAATTACATGTGTTAAGAATTATCAAGAGAAGATGTTAATAATTATAATTAAGAGAAGGAGAAGGTATAAGAGAAGTTTGAAAGCCAGGTACAGGAGAATCTTAGCAGACATTTCACATTCATTTATCAGTAGCCGAGAAGACAATTCACCTTCATTTAGTCCTACATACAAATGAAATGATTAGGGATATACATAAACTAATGAAATCATGATCAGTCGGTTATGAATTTTAATGCCTTGGTTTGGTTTGGGTTTTGCGTCAGTTCCAATTAAATTTGTGCAGTCTGTATATCATCTAACTTTAAGAAGAATAGGCTTGGAGGATCTGGTCGCTTAACCCATCCAAGTTTGGACAATAAAGGTAGTGGAAGACAGTATTTACGGCTGTGGACTGATGAGGGACTGAATCGAGAAAAATAATCTGATAATCTGTCGGCGCACTAGGAAGTTTCCTTATTTTTTCCAACCGGTTCGCTCTCTCTCAACACATACGAGCCCATCCGAAAAATCCAAAAGCCACATCCTGTTTAGCAGAAGAGATATGTGAGTTTACCGGAGTTGTTGCTCCAGGCGGTTTGAGATTTCGGAGTACAGATGGATTTCAATATATTGAGTCCATTTCTTGTGTTTTTCTAATTATTGTTTTCATTGTAGAATAATGTACTTGTGTAACTTTGTTATGGGATTAAATTGCAGAAAAGTTTGGAACGTAAAACTCTGATGTTATCCTGTAATTGTCAATGTGTTTGTTGTTTTTTCTAGACCCCATTATAATTTATTATCTCCTCTGAAAGTTTAGTAAAAAGTATACATAAATATTGTTTCTGTCGGCAGGACTACGAAATCAATTTTTGGTTGCCAAGTTTAGTAAAAATCATACAAAGTTAAAACGTTGGAAGGAAAATTGCAAAATATTCATTTGAAATGTTTCATCTTCTTCTGTTTTGTAGTATTTGTTTTGATTAATTAGCCTTCTTCAGTTGTTTTACCTTCCTCTGCTTTTTTTTTTCTTTCAGCAATGAATTATAGACTATGTTTACCGACCAAATAGTCCAATTATATGGATGATTAATAATTATTTTGGCACTTGTGAGTTGATATCAGTTGAGATAATTCCGTGTCTAGAAGAACTTCAGACTCGCTGAGGATTGTTGATGAGTAAGTTGTTTTTGTTTTAGATTTATAGTGAATTGTAATATATGAAATTCATGTTGTATAATTTGCCAAATTGGATTACATAAAGTAGATGAATTGTGTAGTTTTCTTTCCGAGTATTTTCATATTTTCCTTTGTATTAAATTACGGAAGTTGGATAGTATGTTAGTCTTCATCTTTTTTATTACCAGAAAAGAAGGCACCCCACATCTTGGATATATAAGCATACTTTGCCAATTCCACCACCACCTTGGCTAAAATAAAAATATATTCAAACGATTGCAGTGAATAAACTACGGAAAAAAAAGTGTCATCAATAGAGAAATCTTCTTATTACTATTTCAACATATCTTATTTATTACCAATCAAATATTGGAATTCACATGGTTCAATTTGAGAAAATATCTACAAGACAAACAATATCCCATATAAAATAACCCAACAAATTCAAACACGTACTTCAAATTCTCCGAGGCGAGTAGGGATGAAAATAGTCTAGGCTACCCGACAAGGGCCTATGGCCTGACCTTCTTTGGGCCCCGCCTAGCCTGGCCTATTTCATAAATAGGCTAGACCAAGGCCTTCTTGTAAGCCTATTTATGTAAATAGGCCGGGCCTAGGCTTTTAAAATAGCCTTTCAAGCCTAATAGGCCGGCCTATTTATGCCTATAAGTATAAAAAATATAATATATTTTATATAGTTTATTATTATTATTCTTTTTATATAATTATTTAATTATTATAATAGATAAAATATATTTTTAAAATTAAAAAAAATATGGTTTGTAGGCTTTTAACAGGCTTTTAGTAGGCTCAAGCCAGACTTATTATTTAAACAGGCCAGGCTTCGGGTGAATAAAAAGCCTATTATATTTAACAGGCCAGGCTTAGGTCCAAAAAATGTGAACCAGGCCTAGGCCGTCCGACGCAAAGCATGGCCCGACCCAGCCTATTCCCATCCCTAGAGGTGAGAAACGGACATACAAAGATGTCGACGGCTCATTCTTGTGTATAGAATTTCTTCTTTTCAATGGTGATATAGCATGTTAGTCTTACATCTATTTTATTCCCTGAGAAGAACAATTGAAATGCATTTCAACAATTAATCTGAATGAATTACCAACTAAAAAGGGACATTCTTTTTGAAGAATTTTCCATATACCAAAAGGACACTTATTGTGAACATAAGTGCATATATGTTTTCAAAATTATGAATTATTCTTAAATAATTTTTACAATTTAGATCTTCTTATTCAATCTTTTTTAAAATTTATTTTGTTTGTTATCTAATATAATGTCCAGGAGACATGCATTTTGATCATCATGCAACTTGGTCTATGTTCACTTTTAATATTTTAAAAAGTAGACTTGTAGTTTACAGATAGATTATAAAATATTAACAAGTTAGTCCATCTTTCAAAAAAAACTTTAAATTTGGGCGATAATATCACAAGCAAATTTGAATATAGAAGTATGCACAATTCATAGTAATTCGAAAACTTCAATAATATCAAAACATGACATAAATATTACTACAAACCTAAGAGATCAGTACTGAGGGGGAAATCATGAAGAGTTAATTGACAAGGATTGCACGGTGATGGGTCTGCTCATAAAATATTAAAAATATCTTATTTTGTTTTGTTTATTAAAATTATGAAATGATTTGTTAAATACAATGGCAGAGGGAGGAGGGGCACTCTGGGCCCCGACCCCCCATTATTAAAAAAAATTATATTTTTTTTAAAAATAATTATATTTATATGATTTTGTTATCTGGCCCACCCCATTTTCGTGTATTAACTAACCCGAATTTATTCCTAGCCCTGCCCTTGGTTAAATACATAGTCAAGTGTCAATCATATCAATTTATAAAGATTGTGCAGAGCAGCTACGAAGTACCAAAATATCAAAGCGCTAATTAAGAATTCACTTCAGAATATAACGTAACTAACAATTTTCAAATAAAAAATTATAAAAAATTCCATTATATAAAAGGATAATCCCAGTATAATTTAATTCATCCACTTTCTCCTTCACTTTCTATTTCTATCCCACATATATTTTCCTCCCACTGCAAACTGGTGCATCCTTTTTTTTTTCCATTCATGAACCGAAAAGTAAAGTTGACCTAAGCAATTGATTGTATAGTGTACGTTTCATTTTATTGAAATATTATCTCTCTGACTTGTATGTCTCATATTGATATTTTGTTCTCATACAGGCCATTTGATGCCCGTGTAAAAAATTATTTACTTTACGACCAGGATTTGTCAATAATTCGAACTTTATAATGCAAAAGAGATCATCCACATCAAATCCATCATCAGGTAAGTTAGATTCAATATTAATTTTTGTGTGTTTCTATTGTAATAATTAAAATTTTAAAATGTGTTTGTCAATATTTCACTATTGAAAAAATATGCATAGCATTTTTATAAAAAAAAAATCTATATTTTTTGTTACAATAATAGATGTATATCGACAAAGGAATCGTGATAAGATGAAAAGAAAATAGGACAATCTAAATGCTATACAGAAGCAAAAATATATTGATAAAGTGAAGAAAAATCAGAAGCGACAAAGTTCACAAGTTACATATCTTTTTAAAGATCAAATTCCATGTGAACCACAAGGTTAGTAATATAAAGTTAGTTATTAAATAAAACATATAAAATTATTATTTTTTATTCTAGATTATTTGATATTTGTTTCTTTTAGGTTCAATGATTGATGAGCATGTATGTTCTGAAATACATCAGCTAAAAAAAATGCCAAATTGTAAACATTGTGGTGCTGTAAAATTTGAGTATGAGCCACCGATGTTTTACTGCGATAATGAAAAAAATTAAACTTGCACCCATTCAAGTTCCGTATGAGCTATATGACTTATTTACTTCTCAGTCAGAAGAGTCCGTCCAATTTCGAACAAATATTTGTGCGTTTAATTCTATATTTTCTTTCACCTCATTTGGAGTAAAGTTAGATAATGAACTTGCATCCGAGGGGTTTATACTTTTCGAGCGCAAGGCATGTTGTATCATGATCTTCCAGAGTTGGTACCCAAACAAGATGGTCCTGGTTATTTCCAATTATATTTTGTGGAAATGGGAAATGAGGTCCAAAATGGAATGAACATACTTGAAAATTCCACTTTATCTGAACTTACTGTAAACAAACTCATGGGTATTCTAGATGTGAATCCATATGCAAAAGTGATTAGGAGATTAAAGGATTATCCATCAATAGATGTTGTTCAGCTCCATATCTCGAAAGATGTGAAATTGGATCAACAAGTGTATAATTCTCCAACGACAGATCAAGTTGCAGCAATATGGGTTGAAGGAAATAATGTCAGCATACCATTTGAGGGAGAGATTGTGGTACACACACATTCCAGAGATAGACATAGAATAAAACATTATTATGGATGTTATGACCCCTTACAGTATCCACTTTTCTTTCCAAGAGGTGAGACAGGATGGCATCAAACATTAAAAAAAATCTGTCAACAAAACCACTATACCAGAACAAGGTACATAACTACTAATTTTTTTTAA
This sequence comes from Rehmannia glutinosa, assembly GCA_016081115.2. Lineage (NCBI taxonomy): Eukaryota > Viridiplantae > Streptophyta > Magnoliopsida > Lamiales > Orobanchaceae > Rehmannia > Rehmannia glutinosa. The sequence goes on along the minus strand of CM071935.1, from coordinate 58,303,929 downwards.
TAAATATTCACTATCCGAAGAATACTACAAATAATCTTTTAATATTTTTCATTAACTTAAGTTTCAGGTAGTAGACCAACTATTGATGATATCTCTTCAGTACCAATATTTTCTTCTCTGAATGAGATTTTTTCTCAAGAACAAGAAGGTATGCACTTATTAAAAGTTGAAAACTCACCTAAGAATAATGCATGTAACTGTTGATTTTTGATGATATACATATATATAATATATTTTAAAAAAATATACACATTTTAAAACTCACCTAAGAATATGTGAAGAAACTGAATATTTGAGAAATTGTAACAAAAAATTTAAATATGAACAGTATAGACCGAATAAAAAAACACACATGTTGCTTCCTAATTTTTCATAGGGTACTCACAATTGGTAATCCAATGAAAATATGAGAATTGTCAATGATTCAAAGAATAAAAGTTGCAAAGGAAGTGAAGCTCAATGAAATTATACACAAACGACATACACTATCTAAGGTACATTCATTATAATTTCATGTCTTTTTTTTTTTAATTATGACCATGTAGAATTTTAGTAAATTACTAACACAATCAAGTAACTATGTTGTAATTTAACCATGTTCCCTTACAAGATACGTGTTACTGTTTCAAGGGAGTTATTGATAGAATTGAAAACACATCTACCTTATGGTATGACTCATGCAAAAATTGTGCGGCTTCAGTTTTGAAAGATAAAGAAAATGTGACATGCAATAAATGCAATGACAACAAAATTGAAACAACACCTAGGTATTAATTGTTTATTTTTAAAAATAAAACTAAATAATTCATATGTCACATAACTAATATATCTTCACGAATTCCAGATACAGATTGGTACTGAATGTGATACAAGGGGAGGAAAGTGCATTCATAACCATGTTTGAGGATGTTGCAACAGTATTTATTGAATGTCCAGTATGTGAGTATTTAACATCAATTGAGCAGGTAATATTATTATTGGATATATTATTTATATTTCTATAAATTTAAATGTTTGTATTCATAAGATATATATAATAGAATAATCAAACAAGGGAGATTATAATTGTTATTTTTATGATAAAAACAAAATTGAATATATGGAATTATTAACTCTTCAGCATTTTTAATTACAAATGATTATGTTTTATCTTAACATTCAATTATAATTGACATTCAATAGGGAGGACATCAGTCAAAATACTACAAAGATCTACTCTTGCAAACGGCGAAAGAGTTTTGATTTCTCATTACCCTCAATAAAAAAGTATGTGTCTAACGGAAAACTTAATGTAGTAGCTGAGGCAATCGAAAAGATCAAATCAGCTTCGAAAACAAAAAGAAAGAGAAATACATCAACTACGTCTATCAATTTCGATAGAGCACAAAATAAAGATGACATATATGGGAAAAGAAGACGAACACAAATAAAACGCAATGTTTGAAAATATCAGTCAGATCCAGATATTGAGTGATGATGACGCAACTCTACATAGTATCAAAAAAAGATGTGCCAAAAGAGTGTCAAAGTCCACAAAAAAGAAGATAATGTCAATTTCAGAAATAAAACAAGAGAAAAATTAATGCAGCTTCAATTCGATCAATATTTATCTTCAATTTTAATTGCTTTCATGGTTCATGTAATAGTTTATATTTTGAGATGGCTAATGAATGTCAAATTATTGTGGATGCGCCAAACTATTTGATTAACTGCCACACTATTTGATGTATGCCAACATATTATTTTTAAAATTATAAAAAAAATAATATATTGCGAATCATAACTTTCAATATTATATTTTTAATTATAACACAAGCTGTGAACTTCACTTAGCTTGATCTATGTTTTCCCAGCAATCAACTTCTATTGTGCAACATGAAATTTTTTTAAATAAAATAAATTAATAGATCATTTTAAATTTTATTAGAAAAATTATAAGGCTCACGTGTACCTTACTAGTATCTTTAAAGTAACAATATAATTTTGATAATTTATATGACTCGCTTATGCTTTTGTTTCATTATATAATTCTTTTGTTAAAATTGAATTTGTGCTTCAAAAATATGATTTTGGATATGAAAAATATTGGTATGAATTATGAAACACAACTGTGTCTGGTTTATCGACAAATTTGAATTTTTGGATTGACTCGAATTGGATTCGGAAATCAACAAATACAATTCGATTAAATTCAATATGAAATTAATTGAATTATGATCGAATTTCGGATTGAGGTTTTAAAAATGCTATTTGATTAATTCGATTCAAGGAAGTCGAAGAATTTGGAATTCGATTCGATGAATATTCTTAATCCCAGTTACTATCTCGATATGAAATTAAAGCTCTAAATATGGTAAAATTTATACCTGTTTGAACTTTATAAAAAATGAAAGTAATACTAAAATTTTTTTTTTTTGAAAGAAAGTAATACTAAACTTAAATATTATAATCAAACGTTTGTATGATTGTCATTGGTTTCTTTAAGTTTTTGGCCACCAAACAAATATATAGGCAGAACTTTTGACTGTTGTTCATGGATTAAATATTTGTTTGGAGAGAGGTTCACAAGGATTTGGGTTGAAATAGATGCTCAAGCAGTTTTTTCATTAATTCGAAAGGGACATTGGATGCTTCCAACACATATAGTCATTCGGGAGGCTAAATCATTAAGAAACAAATATTTAAACACTTTCTCAAAAAAGAAAAAAAAAATTAAACACCGAAAATTAATATTTATTAAAATGATAAAATATATATTATGTAGTTTTCGATTTTTCTTTTTTGGTCTGTGTAGTGCTAAAGCTCCCACATCACTCCACATGAGATGCCCCTGCTTCAATGTTTATTTGGCAGGCTTCAATTCTTGAAGGAAGACCAGGCACGGATTCAGAAATTTTCTATAAAGGGGAACAAAACAAATAAATAGTGGCATAAATAAGTTGAGTAGAGCCGAACATAGTAATGTTAGAGCTTGTTTGAATTTTAATCGAGATTCACAAATAATTGTGTTTGAGCTTGATTTAATTATTAATTGAATCGAGCTCGAACAAGCTTTAGTTGAGCCGAACACGAATCGAGCTGAGTAACTTCATATTTTTACATATTTTATTATTATTTTACTAATTGAGTCGAACTTGATCCGAGATTTACATCTTATTGAACGAAAAAATATGTTCAAGAATGGTTCATTATGTTAACAAACTGAACTCAAACGAGCTTTTAACGATCGATCTCGGATTGCGTATCGAGTAGCTTTGGTTCATTTTTCAACTTTACTTATAAACTACATCAGAAACAATTAGTGAGAGTATACATTATTTTTTTTCCACCTAAATACCTAATTAATATATAACTATTAAATATAAAAACATTACATCAAAAACAATCAATGTGGCTTCTTATTATCTAATTAAGCATACAACCTTTCAATATAAATAGTAAAAATAGTAAACAAAAGAAAATTGGAAAAAAAATATGGGGGCACATGCCCCATAATAGGATGTGTGCATCAATCTTTGAAAAAGACTAGGTAAATTTCATTCTCTCATTTATTCGGAGAAGGGAACCAAATTCCAGATAGGCTGGCTAATATGGATGGGCGGAGACAGGCTAATATGGATGGCGGAGGCAAGTGGGCAATTCGGGCCCCGCCCCCTCCGCTGCATTTTTTTCTAAAAAAATTTACACTTAGATTTTTAAAAAAAAAATAGTTAAGGTTTATATGATTTTTTTAATATTTTATCTGCACACCATATTTCTGTATATTGGCTCACCCCAATATATTTTTTGGTTACAGCATTGCTAATATGGCTGCGCGCGGATTCATGCACTTCGTCTATTTTGGATAATCAGAATCTTTCACGAGAAACCAAAGTTTTTGTTAGAGTTTGATAGGTTAAATTAGGTATCCTACTTTTAGATTTGCTAAGATTTGTAAGGGAGCGGTACTCAATATTTCTTTTAACTCTCTTTTTCAAGTATCTATGTCAAAGCCCCACCTAAACACAGGTGGTTTTCATTGAAAAAGAAAAATGATTTTGCCCTAACGATTCCGAGAGTTGTTTATGGAATGATCAATAAATTAACTTGTGTCCCAGTATTTCCAGGGGAAGTTTAAAAACTATATTTAATTGGAAAAACGGCTGAGTTAAATGGATTAATGGGAAAACATTGTTGTCATTTTTATTTTAATATATTTTCTTTTCTTTTCAAGAAATAAATATTTTCTTGTAGTGCTCTTGGAATATTTCAGCAAAATTAGGATTAATTTAACGCACTTAAATCCTTTGCTCCAATTTATGTTTCATTCTCCTATTTTGACATTTAATCAATATATATCAATTATAAAATGACATTGTCATTAGTCAATACACCCAATCTATATTAATATTATTAAAATAAAATATTATTTAAAAAAGAGGATCGAATTGTCATTTCTATCCTCAATATCGATGGGGTATTAATTGTTAAATGTGTGGCTTTTAAATTGTTGGATTATGAGGTACTATATATGGCAAAAACTTGTATCAAACGATCTCATATAAAGTCCATTGCGAAGGTTTCTATGTATAAATAGATTTTCAACTCAAACACAAATTTATAAAAAAAACGCATACTAATGTGTTTTGTAGAATCCGTTATATTTTCAACTCAAACACAAATCTATAAAAAAAATGTATACTAATGTGTTTTGTACAATCCATCTCATGGACTAGAAGAAGTCATGAGACGGTTTCATATACGACGACCTCAATATATAAGTCCGAAAACATGATTTGCATGCATGTCATGTGTGAACGAAATATTCCATTTTGGGATTATTGGTAAATCTTGCCAATCATGCAGCTAAGTTTGTCACAAGGTCCTAGTAAATAATCAATTACTACCGCATATTAAATTTTTTTTGGATGCAATCAGTAATGCAGGTGATATAGACCCCTAGAGGGCCTAGACATGCACCATATAGTTTTCCTATGTTGTAATTCTTATTCATAACATTCTTGTGTTATTTTTTTTTCTTTTCAATGAGATTTCGTTATTTAGATCTAATTTTTCTTATAATATATAAATATAAAAACTGATAAACATATCTATTATATGCTATCTTTGAAAATAGTTAATATTTTGTCACATAATAAAAATTATAATTGAAATTCTAACATTATTAATTGACCATCGATCTATTCAACACCGATAAAACATATATAATAGATATACAAGATTTCCAAAGAGTTCAACTAAAAAACTCTCATATCTATATATCTATATATATATATATAATAAGCAAGCCACTTATAAATAGTAGGCTTAATTTTTCCCGCCTAAACTCAACGCCTAAAAATAGGAATAACAACTTTGCTATAATTTTTTTTTTCAGTTTGTTAAAATATTGATGTTGGTAAATTGGACGACTTTTGCATAAATTGATATTACATTGACTTTAGAATCAACATAATATGGAATGTTTGAAATTCTGATTTACAAAAAATCTTCTTCAATTACGAGAATTTTTTTATGTCCAGATTCTTCACTTTTTTAATGAATTTTCTGGCGAATGAAATTACAATGGAAAGTCAATGTTTATTTATGTAAAACGTGATTATCCTAAAATAGATTTGAGCCAAAAAAATATAATCACAATTTTTTGATTTATTTTATTTATGACAGACGAATAATCTAATTAAGAAAAGTAAATGAGAAAGGCAAAGCTGAAATAAAATTGAAAATCTATAATTATTGATATCTTACAAAGAAAAGGGAAAAAATCCCGTGTCCCTTAAATCTACTACATAATATGGCAATAATTGCTATACTCGAATTTAAATATGTTGCTGCAAATCAGATTGCAAAATTTTTCTATAATTAATAATCAAAGTTTCTTTAATTATTTACTCTCGCAGGCTATAAATAATCGTGCAAATTTCATTCCGAATTCACCATTCTTCGAGCTCTCTTGCAAAAAAATATTGATGTTGTTGCTTTGCTGATAATATACAAGAAAAAAATGGCACCATTGCTATCTTTTATCAAAGATCTTAACATGAGGAAATCGAATTCGAATTGGGCTATGAAACTACGCCAGTGCGTATGTCTAAAAGCTTTCAATAACAAGATGACTATAAACAGTCTGGCATGTGTGTTCCACGACTCTGAGATACTTTTTTGAAATTTTTAAGTTTATTATTAAAACACTTTTCTTAATAAAAACTAATTTTTTGTGAATTATTTTATGCAGGGTGGTCGAGTACATTGTAGCATAAGAAAAGTGAATATCGCCGAGTTCAAACGTATTCTGGCCGAGGGCAACTTATATGCTATAAAGGATTTTGCTGTTTCTAATAACACAGACAAATATAAAGCATCAACAACAAAATACAAAATCATTTTTCATGGCAAGACCAATGTTGTGGAAGTTTTTGATGAAACATTTCCAAGACTAATATTTAATTTTCGGAATTTTGTGGACCTATCTAATGTGGAAATTGTTGATGAAAGCGAGCTTTTCGGTACGATATTGTTTCTTCAAGTATGGAATTCTGATTTGTGCTTTTGAAGTTATTAAATTTTAATTTTAATATTTTTTTTGCAGATATCATTGGGAGAGTTGTTGCCATGCAGAATGCCCAGATAAAGGAATTTGGTGGCAAAATTACCCGTTTCATGGAAATAACATTAGAAGATTTGGAGTAAATAGTTTGAAAATATCAAAAAAAAAAAATTCATCAATTAACATATACTAATTATTAAAATTAATATTTTTACACAGAAATAATCGCATTTCATGTACGTTGTGGGAGGAGTACGTTGATTTAAGCTTGCCATATTTGGAAAATCATTCTTTTGAACCCATCATTGTTATTCTGCAAATGTGCCGGACTAAAGTTTTTAGAGGTAAATGTTGCTTTTTTCGATATTGTGCTTTTTTCGAAATTTCTGCAAATTTTATATAGACTGATTATTGTTCTTCAAAAATTCAGATGAGGTTAAAGTTTCCAACAACTTCTATGTTACGAAGATGATGATAAATGGGGATGCTCAAGAGATTGAGGAATTTCGATCGAGGTTTGAATCAATTTTATTATTTATATATTTAAATATTTATAGTTACCAAGATTAATTTTATTATCAAATTTTTTTAAGAGGTTTTAAATTTTTTGCAGGATGGGTACCATGAGCAACCCAACGAATTCTATTAGTCATGTTTCTTATCCAATCGCTATGTCAATTGATGAAGATTTGGCCTCTGGTGATTCACCTTTTCGTTTAATTGATCATCTTTATACAAATGAAGAGGTAATTTATTTTAATTGATTTACTTATTATTCTGTATTTTTATAGTTGATAATGAACTTATTTTATTGAAACTAATATAGGTGGGCAGCTTTTGGATTAGTGCCACAATTTTTAATGTCATGGAGATCGGTGGTATTTGGCTTGCAAGCGATGCCCTAAGAAACTCACAAAAACCGGGGAAAAATTCTACTGTGAACGTTGTGATAAGTTCTACCAAAATGGAAATTTCAGGTAATCAATAGTATAAACTTTTAGGTATATAAGACAAAAAATTGTAACTAACTCATTTCCCAATTCCTAATTAAAGGTACCGAATTCAGTTAGAGGTTGTGATGACACTGCAAATATCCAGCTTTTAGTTTGGGACAGAGATTGTGAGACATTAATTGGTACACCATGTTCAGTTTTGAAACGCCAATTGGCTGAGGTATATATTATCTTATTAAACTCTGATCTGCAAAGACATTTAATTTTACTTTAAATCACAATAATAATTTTAAAATATTTTGTAATAAAATTAGAGAGAAAGCTGGGAAGATTTGCCAGATGAGTTGGCAACTTTGACCGATAGGAAGGTTCTGTTCAAGGTGCAAGTAAGGGCTGATCAGATCCATAATTTTGCTAGCTGTTTCTCTGTGATGAGATTGACTAGGACATTAATTTGCTGAACAAATATGCTACATTTTTTATTGAAAGCCAGGTATATTTCTTTGGTTATATTTTATATAAATTAACTATAACTTCAGTGAATGATATCTTATTTTAATTTTTATTGCAGGAGTCCGATTTCATGTCCAAACTTCACGGAGAGGAACAAGATTTTGACAAGGTAAATAACTTCAATTTTAATTATTTTAACTGAATTCTATATAGAATATGTTTCAAAATTATTGTAATTTCATTCAACAGTCATCAAATTCGGGCGACGAAGTGAGTACCCCAGATAAAATGAAAAAGAAGATTGATGCAGTGGAAGAGAAGGTCTCCCTTAAAAGAATGTTGTTCGAAGAATCTATCTCCAAAAGCAAGAAGCTCAAGAAGGAGATTAAGTTGGAAGATGAATCTAAGATTTAGATTGTTCGTGGGATAGATTTCTACTGAATGAGAGATTTTTGTTGAATTAAAACTCTTTTTTTTCGTTTTGTTTTGGATTTGGGAATTGTTTCCCTTTTGAAGACTATCATTGGTTTGGGATGTTTTTCCCAATTGAATATTTTAATCGTTTTTAATCTTTATTATTTGTTATTTTGGGGTTTTTCATTCCTAGATACATGTTAGATAATATTTTTCCTATTTTTATCTTTTCTTATTCAGCTTTTGTACGTTTGTATCTAATTTTTTATATTCAATCATCTAAATTGATTATCAGTTTCTAATGGATTTTCTGCTTAATATATATTTTTTTCCTTCATTTCCTTTTTAGGATTGTTCGTGTTGGTTATGGTTTACAAAATTTGAAGATATGGAATATGTTTTGCAGCCTCGGATCATTTTGTTTGAAGAATCACTCGAAGTATCGGAAGATTGAAGATGTGGACTTTTTGTGGGAGGAGTTATCATATATAACGAAATAGATAGTTGTTAGGAAACAACAGTGTGGGAGAATAGAGACATTTACAGTGTTTTTTTATTTTCATTTTTATTTCCATTTGAACGATATGTTTTTTTTTTTTTTTTGCTTTGTTTTGATGAATAATAATTCTAATATTTTAGTAAAATTTGCTTTATTTTTATGTATTTTTATTATAAATATGTATTTCTTTTGTCTTCATTATTAAATTTTTATATTTAGTTCAGTTTTTTTATTTATTTTTTATATGGAATTTTGATTTTTCTGTGTTACAGGATTTTTCTTGTGGAGCTGGCTTTAAGACTTGAAGATATGGGGAATTTTTAGCTTGGATGATATAGGCACCATACAACAGTTATAGAATGACGTAAAAGAATTGTGTACAAAATATTGTAGATAGAATACAACAAATTGTCAATGGATTCCATGTGTATTTTTATTGATACATTTGTATACAGAGTTGTACATTTTTTGTTGATGAACAAAATCTTTGAATTTATTAAGTTACTTTTACCTTAATGCTTTCATTATCTTTCATCTTTAATGTCAAAAACTTATATGTCACATTAAAAATTTATACTTAAATCTGAGAAAAGGTTAAAAATATTTTAAGATTATATGATATTAACTGAACAAAAATAATTCAGTTTTGATAAGTTAATTATTAAAAAATATTTATTTACTATTTAGTTACTGTATTTTAGTTTTGTATTTTAGTTTTGACAAGTTAATTATATGATATGATAAAAATTTTAAAAATTATTCATTTACTGCATATATAAGTTTATTTTATAAAAGTATTAATTATAGTTTCTTTTTATAAGGACAAGATCTATTAAAATTATTTATTTTACTGCATATATTCTTTTGTTTTAAGAAGATTATTTCTACAGACCTCTAAATCTATTAAATAATTAATTATGCAAACATATAAGATTATGATGCAATATATATTACCATCGGGATATATATTTTAAAAAATATTAGTTGATAAAATACATATCTAATGAATAAAAGGATCTCCCTCGCACCAACATGATTCCAATACACTCTTGGTGTACGGTCAAGCGGTTTTTTATCTCGGGATCTCAAAATTAAATTAAATAATATAAAAACAGAAAAATAACCAGAAAAAATTGCAGCCAATTTTCGTCAAAAATATATTATAATTTATATATCCCAATGGTATTTCAATTTACATACAGATGTAAAACAAATGGAATAATGTTAGAAATTCTATCATTATCTACACAATTAATGAAACTGATAGGGTGCGAGAATCTATATAAAAAATTGCATGGTAATAAATGCATATTATCAATTAGATTACAATTCAAGAATCCACATTATCAATCAAATTTGTTTTAAAGAATCCATATTATCAATCAAATTTAAAAACTATGTTACCATATAGATGCACGGATTATATTTTTACACAAGAGCTCAAAATATTTCAACACACATAATTCTAGGGATTTATTCTATAAATAGAGAAAGCAAGATCTGAATCCCCATAAAATAAAATAAAATCTCCGAAATAATAGCTTAATATAATTTACCATAATACACCAAATCAAGATCCATATATATCAATTGACACCATTTAAGTACTGCCGAAATTTTGATTGATAGGCATACATATATCATAAAACCAGTTACCAAGACGATCAACCACAGAATCTGACCCAACGACAAGAAGAATAGCACAAGCATTCAAACAAAAACAGCATTCAGATTCAAGCAAGAAACACCTACAGTAATGAGAAAGCTGACAGGAAAAGCAGTTTTGTGCAGTAAACGAAAGATGGCGTATGAAAGTTTGCAAGGTACTAAATACTTCTAAACCATATAATCTGACCCAACCATAGTGATGTTTTTGTTTTGTTATATTTTTTTATCAATATGCAATGTTTTAAGTATATGTATTATAACCTGTTGTCCAGAATCCAAATTGTCTCCTGTATTTCGAAAGTGATTATGTGCAACTTTTGTAATTCATGTCTTTGCCAATTTTATCAGACCTGCAAAACAAAATACAATGGTTATAAACTTAACATTTTAGATATTGTTCAAAATTGTATCAAACGTAATAGTCAAAACAATATACTTATCTTTAGGGTTTTGATATGTTGTAATTTGTCATGGTGAGATTTTGCCTATCATTTCACATATTGCCTGCAAATACTCTTTTGTTTAAATCATAATTGTTGATGATATAATGAATATAATAAGAATTTCCATATATCAAACTAACAGTCTCTTAGTACATAACCTACCAGAAATAAAATGTAGAGATGATCCTTTGGGCGTGTGTATTTATCACAAATTGCATTATCAAATATTCAAACATAATAACTATTGAAAAGCCCAAACACCAACAGGATTCCACTACACTTTTAGTGTAGGGTCAAGAGGTGTTTTGGCTTAAGTTATTCTTTGTATAGGAATTCTTTGTCTAGGAATTAAGAGGGAAAAAAAAGCAAACAGCCAAGAACAGTGTTGAATATGCAGTAGTTGGAAAAGAAAATAGACCTCTAAAAATGACCTGATTTTTTAAGTATATTATTAACCCAGAATACGTGATTTTTCAAAATTTAATAATAATATTCTAACTACATAAACAAAATATAGACATATATTGATATGCTTCTGGACATAAAAAGTTTTTTTAAAAAAATCATTTATTAATTTAATAAGAGTAAAGATGATTGGAAAAATTTATCTGGAAATGGTTTGAGAGAATATTATTTTCGATGCTGTTGTAAGTCAGCCAAAAAAACCTGCAAAATTAAAAATCAAACTGTTAGTTCATTATAACATGAAGAAAAGTATATTAAATCTAAATTTGAATAAAACTCACCACTAAATTTTCGAAGTACATAAATCTGAAAAATGGCTGGAAAAATCAAAAATAAATATTTTCAGATATATAGTGAAAATAGCCAAGAAAACCATCGGGTCTTCTCTTTACTTGAACAAAACATTCGGATTTATTCACAAAAAAAAAAGAAATGGAGGTGGGTTTGCAATTTTTGAAAAGGAAAATGGCCTGAAAAAGCTTACGTTTTGAAAATTTTCAGAGATATAGGGAAAATAGCCGAGAAACCTATCAGATCTATTATTTACATGAACAAATCGTTCGTTATTTTGTTTACAAAATACATAAATCCGGTGTGTTTGCAATTTTTGTAAAGAAAAATGAAATTTTCAACAACCAGCAAAACATTTTTAGAGAGAGATCGGTCATAGCCAAGTACCCCATTTCTGGAGAAATTAAACCCTAGATCGAGCAAAATACCGAACTCGAACAAGAAAATCGAAACATCTAGCATTTTTTTAACAAATCATTCGGATTTGATCAAAATTTAGAAAAATCCGACCGGTGTGTAGAGAAATTTCGAGAGACACAGAAGAGATGAGTGGTAACACCATGCATCGAGAGTATTACGGAACTCGAACAAAATAACCGAACGATCTATCATTTTTGTGAACAAATCATTCGGATTTGTTCAAAGATTAGAGAAATGGGAACCCTAGATCGAGAAATGTAAACCCTAGAACGAGAATATTACCAAACTCGAACAACATAATCGAACGATATATCATTTCTATGAACAAATCCTTCAGATTTGTTCAAAGTTTAGAGAAATGAGTTTGGTTTGTGATTTGTGATTGAGAGAAAATAGATGAATCTGGAAACAAATTTTTTGAACAAAATTTCGAGTGAGAGAGAACAGAGTATTCGTGTGAAAGAGAAGAGAGATCAGGTTTGGAAACCTTAGATGAATGGATTGTTTCTTTCATCAATTTTTGCTTAATCTCAGCCGTTTAAATGACACGTGTCTAAATCGTGTCCTTTGATATCAGGTTAGATCAGGTAGGAATGTTCTAGAAAATGGGCTGGGCTTGAGAGGTTGTATTTTCGAAAAGGGCTTTAAATTGGATCTTTTATATGAAAGTGGGTTTATTTGATTTTGTTTGGGCTTAAAATAGATATGTGATTTTTTTTAATTGGTAAAAATAAATTTCGAAAATTATGTTTTATTATATATTTGTGTTATTTCAATTTTTAAAAAATATCTGGAATTACGAAAATATATAAAAAAATATATTCTTGAAAAAATATGCATCACATAATAACTCTTAATTAATTAAAATGAGAAAAATTATAAATTATTTTTATAGATATAAAATACTGATTTATAAAAGTAATAATAATATTGAATCAGTATTTTTGGAATTAATCTAAGCTTCTATTATTTCATTTAAATGCATTTATGTTATTAATAAATTTTCAAATTTAGTAAATATAAAATTATGCCAAAGAAATTCTATAAAACATTATTGTGGAATTAAATTTGGTATCGTGGTGTTATATTTTTATGTGGCCTATTTATTTTTTAAGGGTTGTGAAATTATTTTCTCATTTTGTTATTTTATGTAATCTTAATTAACATTTATTATATAAATTTCCTAGGAATTCGGTATTATCATTCTTATAAATCCTATTTATATTTGTTTATACATTTTATTTTTTGTATATTTGTTCCAATTCGAGATCCTTTGAGAAACAACTTTCGCAGTTGACTTCGAGCCGGATTCTGTACACATTTTCGAGCAATCCTCTTTGTGACATCGCAAATGGTATATTAATTATATAAATAAATAAAAACTCTTTCGTGTTAATTTAATTATCTATTTAATACATATGATTCACATTTTGTTCATTGCAGCTTCCAGGACAACAATTGAGTCTCAAAAGGATATTCGTAACGTTAGAAGTAGATTTAATAATATATCTGTGGTGTCCTCGAACCTGAGTTCTACAACAGCAGAGATAATTGATCTTGATTGTGATGATCATAATCAAATTGGTTTAGGTGAACGAAATACTAATATAGATGATAACATTGTCACTGATGCGAACCAATCTCAATTACTTGATACTATTATGTCAACATCTAATGGTTAGTATATAATTTTTTCATATATTAATTAGATATAAAAATATTACATGTAAAGATAGAAATTAAATTACATTATTTGTTTCAATTGCAGAATATTGGGATGTCGGTGATGCACAATGCACGTGTCAATTTTGTGGTGCATTATTTTGGTACGAGGAAAGGCTAAGATCATATTCAAAATAAAAAAACTCTCAGTATTCATTGTGTTGTTGTCATGGAATTGTTCAACTACCTTCAATCAAACAACCGCCTATTATACTTCAAAATTTATTGTTTGGAGATAGTGACAAGAGTAAACACTTTCAAGTAATATGTTCAGTTTCACTTCAATGGGGGGAAAGATCGACACCGATATAAATAAGGGTCAAGGTCCTCCAATTTTTCGCATGCATGGCCAAAATTATCATCTAATTGGTAGTTTGTTGCCCTCTGATGATTCGACTCCAAAATTTGCCCAGATGTATATATATGACACTGGAAATGAAATATCAAATAGATTGAATTGTGTCAGGTTTGTTTATTTTTAATTATTATTTTAACACAATTTATGACATTTATGCGATTGATGATAAAGTTACTTTATTTTACCTTATACTTTTTTGTAGGAAAGGAAGTGAAATTAATAATTTGCACGAAGATATTGTTGAAAATTTAAAAAAATATTGGATGAAAATAATGTATTGGTGAAGACTTTTAGAATGGCAAAAGAGAAAATTCAACTATCTACAAATTCAGATGTTAAACTGCGTCTAATTGGAAAAAGAAATACTAATGCGAGGAGATACAATCTGCCATCGAGTTCTGAAGTTGATGCGTTGATTGTCGGTGATTTTGATCAAGCTTTAGGGGACAGAGATATAGTGGTCGAAACAAAAGCAGGCCATCTGAAACGCATAAACGAATTGAATGCTTCCTATTTAGCATTGCAATATCCTTTGTTATTACCGTATGGCAAAGATGGTTTCAGAGAAGATATACCTTTTTCGGAACTCAAGAAAACAAGTCAAACTGGAAGAAAGACGATAAGTGTTAGAGAATTCTTTGCGTATCGATTGCACGACAGGTTACAAGAATCCTCTATTATTTTGTCGTCCCGTCGATTGTTTCAACAATTTGTTGTGGATGCTTATACGTAGAATCATCAAGGTTGAAGTATATCCACTTGCATCAGAGTAAATTGCGATGCGACATGTACAAGGGGCTGTCAGATGTTGTGTTGCATGGAGACATTGATCCCAGTACTTAGGGAAAACGTGTTATATTACCTTCTAGTTTTACAGGAGGTGCACGCTTCATGATACAAAATTATCAGGATGCAATGGCTATTTGTCGTTGGGCGGGTTATCCTGATTTATTTATAACATTCACCTCCAATCCCAAATGTCCAGAGAGCATTCATTTTCTCGAGAAAAATAAACTAAATCCAGAGGACCGGCCCGATATAGTTTGCAGAATCTTTAATATAAAACTTGATGCTTTAATCAAAGATTTGCGACAAAATGAAATTTTTGGGAAAGTAATAGTAGGTTGTGAATAATTTGAAGTATTTTGTCTATATATTATTAACTATAGTCTAATTTATTTTTACTCATTATTTCTTTTTTTTTATTTTCTTTTTTGTTTTTAATTACAGTTATATACACGATAGAGTTTCAGAAACGTGGGCTTCCTCATGCCATATACTACTATTTCTGGCAAAAGAGAACAAGTATCCAACTCCAAACGATATTGATCGAATCATATCAGTGGAAATACCCGATGGAGCCACAGATCCATGTTATTATGCTGCAGTCAGAGATTTCATGATCCATGGGCCATGTGGTAAAGTTAGGAAAAACTCTCCTTGCATGGTGGAAGGTCGGTGCACCAAACATTTTCCCAAGAAATTTGTTGATTCCACTACTATTGATGACGAAGGGTATCTACGTTATAAACGTAGAGATAATGGGAGAATTGTTGAAAAAAATGGTGTCCCTCTTGACAACAGATATGTTGTTCCCTATAATCGCCGATTGTTACTAAAGTATGGGGCTCACATTAATGTTGAATGGTGTAATCAATCAAGATCGATTAAGTATTTGTTCAAATATGTGAATAAGGGTCATGATCATGTAACTGCATCATTCTATAAGAGTACTGGTGAAGAAGAATCGGGTAAATCTGTCGATGAGGTCAGCATGTACTATGATTGTAGATATGTTTCATCGTGTGAGGCTGCATGGAGATTGTTGGGATTTGAACTTCAATATAAATACCCTCCTGTTGAACGTTTGAGTTTTCATCTAGAGAATGAACAAATCATTATTTTTCATGATTCTGAACGAATAGATGACGTTCTTAGGAGGAATAGTGTTAAGGAGAGCATGTTTTTGGCATGGATGGAAGCAAATAAAATATATCTTGAAGCCAGAGAGATAACTTATGTTGAAGCTCCCACGAAGTTTACATGAAAACCGAAATTAAGAAAGTGGGTGCCTAGACAATGTGGAAAATCTATAGGCCGAGTCTTTTATGTTCCTCCCAGTGCTGGTGATATGTATTATTTGAGGTGTCTTATTAATGTTGTTCGTGGTGCTACGTGTCACGATGATTTTAAAAAGATCAATGGTGTTCAACACTCTTCGTATCGTGAAGCTTGCTATGCTTTAGGTTTGTTGGAAGACGATAAAGAGTATATTGATGGCATTATCGAAGCAAGTCACTGGGCATCTGCAGAGAATCTTAGGGGTCTATTTGTATCTATGTTGTCATCGGATAGCTTGAGCATGCCGGACAAAGTATGGGATAAATGTTGGGAATATCTTTCTGATGATATTCTGTATAAACAACGTCTGCTTCTACAGCATGAAGGTATTACATTAAGAAATTTTATTTTAATTTATATGTATTTTTTAATCTAATGGTTTCGTCTTTGATATTTTTTTAGTTATTAACTACTCTAACATTCACATTTTATTTTATTTTTTTTTTCGATAGAGCTCACTATGATTGAGAATGAAATCAAGAATCTAGCGCTGGCAGAGATCGAAAAATTATTGCGGAGTCACGGGAGGAGTCTGTTTGCTAAATGGTTTTATCATGATTTTGATGATTTTGTTTTTATACCAAAACAATGTTTTTAAAGGTTGTCCAAATACTCCTAAATGATTTAAAATGATTTTAATATTTTCCGGAGTATTTCTTCAAGTTTATTTTCGACAAAATTGGACAACACTTTTAATGAGTCTGTGTCTATGTGTTTTCACATCCAAACCTTGTTTCTAAATGTTGTCCTAATACTTACGATCGTTCTAAAATGTTTTTACTATTTTTTGGAGTATTTCTTGGAGTTTATTTTCGATAAAATATTGGACAACACTTTTGTTTTGAGGCCAACCGGTCGCCCTATAGGGCAACCCGTACCTGAAGAGCACGTTGAAACATAATTTGAGCCTGGAGCGAAAAACAGCAGGTCAACCGGTCACCCCGGGCGTCGACCAGTCAGGTCGACCAGTCGCCCAGGGTGCGACCGGTGCCTGCAAGTTTTGGTTGAAACAGAAACTCATGTTCTTCACTTCTTTGAGACGTGGACCGGTTGGGCATAGGGGTGACCGGTTGAACCCCACATCGACTGGTCGCCCTATGTAAAAATGCTGTGTCATTTTTTGAACTTCTATTCTGTTGCGACCGGCCGCTCTCTAGTTTTGACAAAAAAAATCGACCGTTTGACAGCAGACAACTTTCCCTTAATTTGTGGGATGGATTTCTAACAGCTCTTTTCTTCAATTGTCTTGCAATTTTTTACAGAATTCATGTCCCCAAGAGGAGCCTATCATGTACAAGTTATCTTCTATAAATAGAGGAAGAATTGAAGCAACACAACTAGAGACAAAAATACAACACAACGAGAAATACTCAAGCAAACACTTGGTCTTATATTGTCATTATTCTTGTTGTAATTTGCCTAGCTTATCACTTTCACATCTTTGAGGTCTAGGCTATTCTTGATTACACTTGCACTCAATTGTATTATTCATTATCGAGTTGTAATCTTGAATTTTTGGGTTATCATTCAACACAAGATATCCTTGTGAGTGTTCTTGTGGTAAGAACACACTTGGGTGATCTAGGTGTTAGGTGTAAGAAGATTGTGGTAATCTTCTTGTTGAGGTGTTGAAGAATTTGGTATTCTTCAAGGTTGAAGATTATGGTAATCTTCACAAGGTGCCGTTGGAGATTGTGGTAATCTTCAAGTGAGATTGTGGTAATCTCAAAGGTGGTGTTGAAGAAGAGTGTGGTGCTCTTCAAGGTGTTGTTGTAAGTTGGTGTTATATTAATTTTGGTAATTAATAAAATCTTTTTTCCTTTTGAAATCCATCCCGGATATACTGGGGTGGTAGAGGATTAGGCCCTAGGTGGGTTGAACCTCTATAAATCGACGTGTGTTGTTTACATTCCGCACCTTTATTATTGTCTTTGAGCATTCAGTTCTAAAAAGAGGGTAAAATCGAAAAGATGAAGATAATCTATTCACCCCCCCTCTAGATTATCGTAGCCGCTTGGACTTACAGAGTCTACGTCAATTTAACTCGATGCCATTCCCGGATTTTGACAGTATTGAAAATAATTAGAATAGATTGATATACGATGAGTTGAGATATGATCTTAAAGCATTGTCTGTTGAACACGCCAATCTTCTTTCAAAAATGACTGATGAACAGCACCACGTGTATTCAAAAATAATTCGTGATGTGGAATCCAATGAAGTAGGTATGTTCTTTGTGTATGGTTATGGAGGTACGGGTAAGACCTATCTGTGGAGGGCTTTATCTTTTGGCTTGAGATCTAAAGGAAACATTTTGTTGAACGTGGCATCAAGTGGTATAGCATCTCTTCTCTTGCCCGGTGGAAGGACGACACATTCTCGATTTATTATTCCCTTGAATCCACATGAAGGATCAACTTGCAATATCAGTCAAGGTAGTCTGCTTGCCGAATTGATTGTTCGTTGTGAACTCATAATCTGGGATGAAGCCCCAATGATGAACAAATACTATTTTGAGGCAGTGGACACAACATTACGAGATATTATGCAGCTTGAGAACCCAGATAATCATAATATCCCATTTGGAGGGAAGACAGTCGTGTTTGGTGGAGACTTCAGACAGATATTTCCTATTGTACCGAAGGGGAGTCGACAGGATATTGTTAATGCAACGATAAATGTATCTCATTTGTGGAAGAATTGTACCGTTCTGAGGCTAACTAAGAACATGCGTCTTCAAAGTCTCCATCAAAATGATGATTATGCTGATTTGGTTAAATTTTCGGAATGGATAGCCAGTATTGGAGATGGAACTATTGGAGAATAAGAAGATGGTGGTGCCACTATTGATATTCCTGAAGATATTTTGCTCGAAAGTTCTGATGATCCAATTGAAACTATTGTTAAAGATACATACCCAATGTTTAGAGATGCCATAGATGATCCCAGTTACTTGAAGGACAGAGCGATTCTGGCACCTTGATGTTGTCGAGTCCATTAATCAGTACACGACTTCTTTGAACTCATCGGAGAGACATACATTTTTGAGTTCTGATAGCACATGCAAATCGGACGCCAATGTAGATTTCTTGCATGATCTGCACACGCCGGAATTTCTAAACGGAATAAAATGTTCCGGCGTTCTTAATCATGAATTACATTTGAAGGTTGGGACTCCGGTTATGCTATTGAGGAACATAGACCATTCAATTGGATTGTGTAATGGTACAAGATTGGTTATAACGAGACTTGGGAAGCATGTACTTGAATCTAAGATTCTAACTGGTGCCAACGCGGGTGATAAGGTGTTGATTCCAAGAATGACGTTAGCTCCATCCGACCTCAGAATACCCTTCAAGTTTCAGTGGAGACAGTTTCCTCTGATCGTTTCGTACGCTATGACTACAAACAAGATCCAAGGACAATCGTTGTCTAATGTCGGGCTTCATTTGAAAAATCCGATTTTCAGTCACGGTCAATTATATGTTGCTGTTTTCAGAGTCACCAATCGCCAGGGTTTGAAAATTTTAGTTTGCGGTGATGATAAATCCAAAAACAAACAGACAAAAAATATTGTGTACAAAGAAGTATTCCAAAATTTGTAATAGTAAATATCTTTTTATATATTTTACCCTTTCTTCTGTCCTTTATATCTCAAACAAATCTAATTCAGACCCAACGACGTATCCCATCCCGTGCATCGCACGGGTAGCGTACTAGTATACTAAAAACAACTCTATGAATATACCCTAGGATATTGATGTATATGGGTTATGTTTCCAAACCCCTTTCTTCATTTTTCAACTATTCATAAAAATGAAATAAATTTTGTTTATAAATTTTTCAATAGGAATCATCATATTCCCTTTTTATTTTTTACATAAATCAATATTTCAATCCTATAATTTCAATTTCCAACAAGTGGGACCCTCCACTACCAACTCAATTTGATTAAAATATTATACTATTTTTAAATTATATTTGATCTAATGAGGTCCACCATCGACAATCTTACAATATAATATTCTATATTCAAATTAAAATATTGAAAATAGGCCCACCATTATCAACTTTTCAAATTATTATATACATAAAATACTACTTCAAACCTACTCAACCAAACATACTTTCATTTCCAAACCTACATAAAACTAATTTTCATTCATTCATCCAAATATAATTCTATTTTTCATACGATAATCAATAAAGTCACAAAATTTATTTTTCAACACTAGAAACTGAAAATAGACCATGGAAACATAACCATATAATACCCTAGCCCCATTTCTCGTTCTCCATCTTCTTCCTCCTTTTCTTCCCTCGTCCTCCATGGTAAATGAGGAAAGTGATTTTCAATGTTTTCAATATCCTTTTATAAATAAATTTGTCACCATAAGTGGCTTTTATTTGTTTGTCTTTAGCATGTGGTTTTTGTTTCAGTTAAATAATTTTGTCCCTATATGTGGCCCGGCTTTGCTCAGAATATTCAAATAAACTATTATCCAATAATTCGTGATAGAAGCGAAACCAATTTCATTGGTAAGCATTTTGTCAAGCGCCTTCGTTGCGATTTTCTGATTGATCTACGAATTAGTTTGATCAATATAGGTTTACAATTTAGTTTTAAATCTGTATAGTTTTATGAGCCATAGGCCTTGCTTGCAACTGTTTTTGTTCGATGTTGTAATCATTTGTAAGTTTCTTCAAATAAATATGCTTAAAAAATATAAGATTTCCATAATAACTAATAAAAAGTGAAACATGTTGAGGGGAAAAAGAGAAAAGAAATGAGGAATAATTCAATGACATGCATGGACAATCAAAGCAAGGACAATCTTTGTTTCAAAAGAGAAATTATGGATTAAAGCTTGTCCAGGCATCAAATGGGAATAAAAATCACTAGGGAACAAAATTTCAAATCAATTTTGCATGATGAGATGTGGATTATAACATATGTTCACGAGAACCCTCTTTTATTTCACCTTTAATTGGGGCCAAAAATCTTCTAACATGAAAAAGAACTCCATTAATCACCCTTCTCATTTGCCTTTTACTATCCCTGGGACAATTACGGAATATTAGCCAACCAATGACTGACCATATTCTCCATAAAGTTGATTACTCTTTTGTGGAAAAGTTCTTTTTTAGTGTTCAAAGCCTGTGGATGCATTATGTATTTCATCACAATTATTTGTTAGTAAGTATTTTATACCTACGCTTTCATTTTTCATGAGTTCGAGTGAATTGAAAAAGAATTGAGGTCATCCTATTTTTTTTTACAAAAAGAAATAAGTAAAGATGAAAATTAAAAAAATGCATTTCAACATCTCAAACAGTTTTTGTAATGATCAAATCTTCATGAAGTTGATGGCCCTTTTTTTGTCTTGGAAAATTTCGTAGTCTTTTAAAGTGTATTGATTAACGTCGTTTGTTTTTTACACCAATTTTATTTTTTTATGAGTTCGAATATATTGAAAAATAGTTGAAGACAGCCTATATTCTTCTTCATCTTCGTTTTTTTTAAAGAAATAAGTAAAAGTTGAAAAAACATGTATTTCGACATCCCAAACAATATTTATAGTGAGAAATTACTATAAGGGTCAGCTGATTGGATTTGATGATAGCCGAGCAGAGTTAGATGATGCTCAGTCTAGATATGTGCAATGGAAGGATTGGATTACCAACCTAGGTGACCGAGTAGAAATACACCCTGGTCGGTCATCATCTATGAAGAGCCTTGGGATGGCAGACAACTCTGGCACTTAGCAGGACTGTATAAAGACAACACATCAAAAATTATAAAATTATTGTCAGCCATGCAGGCCATATAGAATCTGGAAGTGACAAGTATATCCCACTAAGATTATAGATTTAATGACCCACTTATTGTATATCAATATAAATAGCCCACATTTATTGTAATAAAGTAAATTGTTAGGAAATTTATTGTGGATTTTGATGATGCTTAGAAAACTTTGTATAAGGAAGTTGGTACCCCTATTTCAATGTAATTCTGCACATATAATAGATAGGTTTTTGGCTGACTAAAAAGCAGCCAAGTGAATGTGCAAAAGACTGGCTCAACAAAGAATAAGAAGACTTGCAGCTAATTTGTGAATATTCAGCTGAGTAAGTGATAAGATGACTCTCAACTTTGTACATCAACCAAGTCGATCAGAAGACTGACAACTAAATTCATCAGAAGACTCAAGTTTCAGCCTCAAAGGGGTTGATGCAGCTGAAGAATTTAAAGTCAACTGAAGAAATCTGTTGCACTATGTCCAAAGAGGATACACTTCAAAATCAATAAAGTACGATGTTTAATCAAATATGTGCAAGGACTTTCTAAAGGAAACGAGAACCAGCCTGTAAGAAGCACCGACAGATTGCCACTTTTAGAATGCTGAAGAGTTCGAAAGAATACATGGAAATGTCAACATCAGAGCTGCAAGAAAGGACATGCCAATTATCCAACGTTGGGTTTTGAATTTGTCTATCTCTTCAACGGATAAAATTCAAATCCTCACTATAAAAGTCGATGATTTTTCAAAGAGGCGCGAGACACAAAACACAAGTGAACATGCAAGAAATACCGAAACCTCTCTCAAGCTTATATGCATATCCTCAAACTTATCCTAAGACATTTCATCTAACGCACAATTTGAAAGATTGAAGCTGTTAATCAGTTGAAGAGGAAAATATTGTGAAAACAAACAAGGGTCTACACTGCCAAGTAATAACGGAAGTGTAGTGAGGTTCAAGATCCAACCAAGTTCTGAATCAAAGGAGGGTTGTTTGAACAAATCCTGAAGATTCAGAGAGCTGAAGTAACTAGGCAGCTGTCTGGTGAAGAGTTGAGTCCCAAGAGTAGCTAGTGGTGTGATCAAGGCTATTCAGACTATATCTTTGTAACTAAAGTGATATGTTACATTAGTGGATTCCTCCTCGAGTAGGAGAAGAGTGGAGCAGAGGAATTACCCATCCTTGAACCACTATAATTCTTGTGTCTTTAATTTATTGCACTTACATTTCTGCATTTAATATTCAATACTTAATTTGCTATCCAATCATCTGTATAACCCTTTAAAACACTAAGTGTTGATAACCAAAACTCAAAAGGGTGTAAGTCTTCTGCTGACTTAAAAAGAAAACTGATTTTATAAGCAGTTGACTTTTTTCAGCTGAGTTACTCTATGAATA
This sequence comes from Rehmannia glutinosa, assembly GCA_016081115.2. Lineage (NCBI taxonomy): Eukaryota > Viridiplantae > Streptophyta > Magnoliopsida > Lamiales > Orobanchaceae > Rehmannia > Rehmannia glutinosa. Next base: position 58,280,375 of record CM071935.1, on the reverse strand, counting down.
GCTCTTTTAAGAGAATTGTTGAGTCAATAACTCTCCTTCTGAATCTCAACTGAGTTGTATAAATGAATAAGTTGTTTCCTTAAAACTCTGATTTGAAAAATCAAAAATTTGTAAAGTCTATTCAACCCCCTCCCCTGTTTAGACTTCACCTAACACCCCTTGGGACTTACAAATGGTATCATAGTGGTTGGTTCAAAGAACCTTCTGCATTGGTTACTGAACTAGATCTTTATTTTCAAAAACATCAACACATTTGTTTTTCAAAGTTTTTAAAGAGTTATCACTATGAAAAAAAATCTAACTCGTATTCCTACCTTTTCTATTGAAGAATTTATTGACTGGAAAATATGTGTAGATAACCATCTCTTTGAACTACACGATGAATGTGGTTTGTCATCGTGGATAGACCAATTAAAATCACAAAGGTGAATACCACTGTTGTTAGAGCAGTAGCTGTAGGAGATGAAGCTGCAGAAGTAGCTGAGGTTGATAAGCCTAGAAGTGAATGGACCAATGAGGATAGAAAAAGGCAAAAATTGGACAATGTTGCAACAGACATCCTATATAAGACGTTGGACAAAGCCATGTTCAACAAGGCCAAGTCTTGTAGAACAACCAAAGAAATATGGGATAAGCTGACTCTAATATGTGAGGGCACAGTACAAATAAAGGAGAACAAGCTTACAGTTGCTATGCAAAAGTTTGAAAATTTCAAGATATTGTCTGGAGAGTCATTGGACCAACTGGATGTAAGATTCAAATAGATAACAAATGAGTTATCTGCTCTTGGTGAAGGAATATACACAAAAGGAAATATGTATGAAGATTTTAAGAGCCCTTCCAGCTAAGTAGGAAATGAAAGTGATGGCATTGAGGCATTCGATGGACCTCACAAAAATATCAACCCGTGATATTTTCAGATCTAAAGGCCTATAAATTCGAGCTTAAAAGGAAAGAGCATGATGAAACAGCTGCACCCAAGACTGCTTCCATGATAGCAAGTGAGTCTAAATCAGCAAACTCAATGGACATATTTGACAAGGAATAAATTGCCCTGATGGGTAAAATGTTCATCAATTTCTTTAACAAGAACTACTAGAGGAACAAAAAGAGTCCTCCAGAAGGCATTCATCTCCCTCTAAAGAAAAGGATGAGAGGACCCCCAAGAGAACTCAAAAGAAAGTAAAAGACTTGTGTTGTAATTGCAGATAGCAAAGTTACTTGAAGGTTTATTGTCCTTACCTACGAGTCAACAAGTATAGAAATGAGAAAGAAAAGAAAGTCTTAAGAGAGAGAAGAAAAGAATAAAATAAGGCCATGATTGCTGCTGAGACAGAGACAGCCAAGTGCAAGGAAGTAGAAGAGTCAGAAAGCAGTGAAGTTGATTACTCTTCTGACACTGAAGAAAAGGCATTAATTTGTCTCATGACCAAAGAACAAGAAATTGAGGTAATTCTTAACTCATCTTATTCAGGTTCTTATAACGGTGACCATGACACACACACATCATCCCCCACTGATCTTTATGATTCATTAGGCAAAATGATAAAAGACTTTGAGCAGATAAAATCCTTACACAGACTCTTAAATTATAAAAACAGTAAACTAAAAAACCAAAACGTGGTTGACTGAAGGGTTGAGTGCTCTAAGTAACTTAGCTGATGAGAACAAAGAGTTGAGAGATGAAATGGAAAATGTCAAAGCAGAATGTGCTGCCAAAGAAAAGAGAGAGCTAGAGCTTAAAAATATTATTGCATCACTCAACAAATCATCTAAAACTTTGTATGAATTGATGATGATACAAAAAGAAAATGGAGACAAAGTTGGACTAGGTATCAACACCTTTGTGAGCACTCAAACTCCAAGAGTGATCTTAGAAAAGGGATCCTCAAGAAATGAGGGAATCCAAAATTCTAAGAATCCATATATTGCACCCACATATCACCAAAAATACACGTATGCTGGCATTGGAAACAAAGGCAGATAAAAGAAGCCAGTGGAGTATACTGACAGGATTGCTGAAACCAAATTCAGAAGAGTCCATCAGCAGACTTCAAACAGAAAGTACTCTGTTAAGTCAAAACATCAAAACATAACTACTAAAGACCCTATAAAATTCACAAAAAGAAAGCAAATGATGGGAATGGTAGAAAATATCAACACAAGCTGATTGAAATCCATCCATAAAATATAAGCAGATTTCAGAGGAAAACAAAGAACCAATATAGGTCATCCTCTAGGCATACAAATCAGCACAATTATGCACCAAGACACTATCCACACAAAGCACAATAGTTTCCATATTATCACAAGAAGGAAAATGTTCAAATGTACACACAAACATACAGACAAAACAGATACTTGTATGTAGCAAAAGCACCAAAACAATTTACCAAAATTCATTATGAATATGGAACTGGAAGGTGTCAACCCCTTAGAGTCAGACCATATGGCTATAAGTTGGTTGGATAACATTATAGTGTTAACCCCTAAGGACCCACATATATATGGTAACCTAAGTTTGATTTCCTTGATTGTAAGTTCAAGGAAAAGCTGAGTGCCAAGAAGCCTGGTACTTGGATAGTGGTAGTTCCAGGCACATGACTGGGAATAAAACCAATCTAATAAAATTCAAGGAAGAAAAGGGATATAAAGTTATATTTGGAGGAAACGAAGCTCCAGGAAAAATCAAAGACACTAGACCAATAAAGAAGAATTGCTTGGAAATCACAAATGTAGCATATGTTGAAGGTTTAAACTTCAATCTGCTAAGTATTACTCAACTCTATATTAAAGGATACAATGTTGAATTCAAAATAGGAGTATGTCAAATCAAGGATGCAAAAACAAATGAAATTGTGTTATATGAGATTATAAAGAAGGACATGTATGTGGTAGATTGGTCAACTGCCACACAAAACACATATCTACTAGAAAAGAGCACAACTGAAGCAAGTTGGTCATCGCACAAAAAGCTAAGTAACATTAATTTCAAGATTATCAGCAAGCTTGCAAGGAGTAATCTAGTTGAAGGATTAGCAGATTTTGTGAATAGAAAGGAAAGCATTTGTGATGTTTGGCATCAAGGAAATTAGATCAAATCATCATTTAAAGAACAGAAAAATCCTTCATCAACAAGGATTTTGCACTTGTTACGTATGGACTTATGTGGGCCAGTGGACCCAACACACATAAGTAGAAAGAAATATATCCTAGTGATAATGGATGATTTCTCAAGATACACATGGACCATCTTTATGTTTAAAAAAAAAGAAACATTGCAAAAGCTTCCTCAACTGATGAAAAGAGTTCAAAATGATAAGAGTTAATCCATTATCAAAATAAGATCTAATAGAGGAACTTAGTTTGTCAATGGGATTATAGCTCATTATTATGTAGAAAATGGCATTACTTATGAATTGTCAGCTGCAAGAACTCCTCAGCAGAATGGAGTAGCTGAAAGAAGGAACAAAACACTCAAGGAAGCTGCAAGAACCATGCTATTGAAACTGGGCTGCCTAAAAGATTTTGGGTTGAAGCCATCAACACAACTTGCTATACTCCAAAACAGATGTATGATAAACAGACAACTGTCCGAAACCCTCTATGGAATTTGGACAGGAAGAAAGCCAAATGTAGGATATTTTCATATCTTTGAAACCAAGTGCTTCATTCACAATAATGGGAAAGATAATATGAAGACATTTGATGTTAAGTCAGATGAAGGAATATTTCTTGGATATTCATATGAAAGCAAAGCATTTAGAGTTATGAATAAAGGACTATGATCATAGAAGAGTCAATTCATGTGGTGTTTGATGAGCCCAATGTCAGTGTAGAATACATTGATGAGTTAGCTGAGAAGATGAATCAATTAACTATTTAGAAGAGTCCTTATACTGAGACAGCCCTCAGAAGACCCGATCTTGAAGAGGATGGGTAAGCTGAATCTCAAAGAGAGTTGGAAAGATTAAAGTTGAATCCAAATAATCAAGGAGAAGTTGTTCAAGACAACTTAGATGTGAATCAAAACTATCCAGCAGAATTACTCCAACCTGATGTGAGATGACTGAGACACCATCCACCTAGGTTAATCATTAGAAATGTTAGAGAAAGAGTAAGAACAAGATAAAGAACTCAACATGAAGCTATGTTTACTTGTCTCATTTCACAAATTGCACCAAAATATGTGTCAGAAGATGACACACACTAGATTCTAGCCATACAAGAAGAATTAAATCAGTTTGAAAGAAACAAGGTTTTGGAGTAGGCTCAATGGTACAAAGTGGGTATTCAGAAACAAGATGAATGAAGAAGGAACTATAGTCAGAAAGAAGGCAAAATTGGTAGTCAAACCTTATTGCCAAGAAGAAGGTACAAATTTTGATAAAACCTTTGCTCCAGTTGCAATACTTGAAGCCATCATAATGTTTTTTGCCTATATTGCTCATAAGAACTTCACAGTTTATCAAGTGGATGTGAATAGTGCATTCCTTAATGGATTGTTGGAGGAAGAAGTCTATGTTGAACAACCTTCAAGCTTTGAGTAGAATACTATTAGAGATAAATTGTATAGGCTAAAAAAAAATTATCGATTAAAGCAAACTCCCAGAGCATGGTATGAACATTGTCTCAATTCCTAATAGAGAATGGATTTAAAGAGGGAAAGGTCATGACCTTATTCAGAATCCAAGATGGAGAAAGCAATTTACTTGTGCAAATTTATGTGGATGATATCATATTTGGATCCACAAACAAAGACTTATGTCATAAATTCTCAAAACTCATGCAATGGAAGTTTGAGATGAGCATGAAGAAGTTTGGTATGGAGGAAAAGTCATCTGTTAAGATACCAATGAACACATCAATCAAGATAAATTTAGATGCAGAAGGA